>APFE030296620.1:0-100497 GCA_000404065.3 Pinus taeda
CTCGTGTGAATTTTATTAATTTGAACGAGTGATCTTACTCTATGATTGTCTATTTTACCCCTGTTAGGCTAACTCATGTGAAAATTGATTCTTGTTGGTAGTGATAATTATTTCTTTGTTGGTACTGAAGTTTTGAAAATAGTTAATAGATGAAGTTCACAAAACATGAGTCTATCATTTGCATTCATGTGATTCTTGCCATTGCACTAAGTGCTAAGAATACACCATAGTAATAAATGGGGGCCAATGTTGCAATTTTGAACATCTAGCAATAAATCAGACAGCTCGCATAACAATTTTCTGACAGGTAAACGAAATAAGAAGGAAACAACTTACCCAGATCAAGGGAATGAACATCACCAAATCTGCAGTGTAAACTAAAGATCTGCAATGAAAACTAAAATATACAACACAAATTTTGCATGCCCAAAACCTTTTTAATTCTTTTTGATATAAAGTTCGAAACATATTATATCTTTTAATTGTTTAAAAGAAATTTTGCCAGAGATTTGCATTTCGATATAAAATAAAACTCGCCCATGCTAACATAGTAGTGGGCATAGTTGATCACCCCAGAGGTAGAAATTTGATAAGGCTTGGTTGAGGATGGCATTCATCAAATTTAAAGGGTGATAATTATATTTGGGTTAAGGGAATGATATATGCTAAAAAATCTATTCAATTTAGGGCAAGTGTGGTTCATGTTTATGGAGACTTTTTCAGATTAGATATTCTAGGTTGCGGTTTCTTGCCATAGGTCAAGTATGGAGAATCATAAAACTTGACAAACCGATTTTTTTTTTAATATATGTATTAAGGCTTCTGTGATCTATAATGAATTAAGAAAAATCTTTAGGTAGAAACAAGTGTGGTTCATCATCCACACCAAATGAAGAGGGAGACCATGGCAAAGGCTTAAATGAGGCAGACCATGGCAAAGGCTTAAATAGATGAACCATGGTTTGTCTCTTTTTGTAGCGCCCTAGCGCAGCGGCCCGGGCGCACACCCACCATGGAGTAAAATCGACTAAGTATGAGAAGTGCGCTCCACTCATGCGACGAGTTGGACGCGCGAATATGGAGAGCGGTCATGTGTTTATACCATGTGACGGTGACAACGCATGGGCGGGCCGACGAACGCGAAGGTTGGGTGTGGAGCACGTTTATGGGGCGGTCCCACACGGAGGGCGGGCCGACCATGTGTGGAGGCATCAAACGAGGGCGTCGGGCAGCGAGTTGAGGAGGTCGGCTGGGCGAGCGCCCCCTCCTACGACTCATATAAACATACAACAGAGGATGGACAAAAGGGCATCGCATTTTGGTCAAGGATCATCGTAGCTCCTACGCACAAGTCTTAAGTGAGAACAGAAAGCGGTGATACCGCAGGACGGATGCGCCCGCAGCGCCAGGCAAGGCGAGTGCGGTGAGACAGTTTACAACAGCGTGCAGGGTTGAACGGGCACGGGTAAGCGCCGCCCGCCCGTCGGTTGGAACGAACGGGTGAGGGCGCGGCGACCTGCCCGCCGTGGCAAAGGCAACGCGTTGGTGGAAACGGTGTGGGCGCGCGCGATTGGCACGACGCGCCCGGGTATGGTGAAACACTTGGAGGTTGGCACGGTGCGCCCGGTTGAACGCTTCTTGGTTTTGGTTTGCGGTTCGGGCAAGACCGCCGTGTGCTCTTGCACAGGCGGGCGCCTGCCCGGTTGTAACGCCGGTCGAGCTAGTCTCCCGGTCATTTGTAAATTATCAATTATATAATAAAAGAGTTTTATTATATGCATTATGGTTGTTCTTGATTTATGTTTATCATGATATTATAATGTTATTCCGCACATTATAATTTAATAAGTGAAGATTTAATAAAGTGAAGGCGTAGTTCGTAAAACGCTCAGCCATGGAAACGGTGAGCCGTTTAGGCGGTGCCGCACCCGCTCAACTTAAGAAAAAAAGAGTTGGGGGCGTGACACTTTTGGTCTTGATGATGAACCACACCAGTTGGTTCAAAAAGCGTTGGCCAAAAATTTATCTTATCTCATTTCTAGAGAAAGAACTTTTCTTTGATAGATTGATATCTTTTAATTGAACTTAATTAAATTAATACAATATTTTTATAAAAATTTTGGCTTTAATTACAATTAAAATTTAATTGTCTTTTTAATTTTAGATTTTTAAAATTATTTTTCTCCATTAATCTCTTTTAATATATATATATATATAAAGGGCAATAATTCTCTTTGTCACGAATTACAACATCTTTTTAATTACAATTAATTTTATACAATTAATAATAATTAAATTAAATCAATCAATAAATTTATTTATATTTTCTTATTAAATAATTTCTTAAATTTACATTTTCTTAAACTTCAATAAATTTTATTACTTTCTTATTTTTTAATTATAATAATTAACAATAAACTTTTTTTAATTACAATTTTTTTATAATTAATATTTTTATATTAATTTAAATAATTATCTTTTTAAAATCAAAAACTCATAAACTCATTTACTATCTAAATCATAAAAATAAGTTTTAAACCAAAAAATAAAAATGTTACATCAAATTATTTATGATCTTTCTAAAAAACCCACCTCCTCAATTGGTTGTACCTAATAAAACCTAATTATAATAATACTTTTATATTATATATATTTATTTTAAATCATGAAAATTAAAATTGTTAAATAAATATTTTGTAAAAATTAATAATTATTATTATTTAAATTAATATTATATTATTTTTTATTTATTTCATTGTTTTATAAAGGAAGCATATCCAAACATATTGGTTGGAGATTCAATCTCACCAGTGGACCCAATCGACATCAAATTGTCCAACTTAACTTAATTGGAAGTTATTTCTTCGCACGTTCATTTTTTTGTTTGAAGGAACTCAACCATTCATCAACATAATTGTAAGCAGAGGTGAAGTCTTCTGGGGCGTGCTGAATATGGTGCTAATCAAAATAATCGTGCTTTGAAATTTTGTCATCTTTCTTTGACTCAATGCCCATGGCGGGCCTCGACCAATTAATGAATAAATAAGAGTCAGAAACCTCCATAAACGCAGTAGTCTATAACGAGATTTTTTGAAAGCTTTTCTCGCGGATTTTTCCGGTCAAAATCAGGCAGCAATTCATTGGAATCCCAAGTTTGATGGCTAGTTTCTGCACAATCAATGGCTCCCAGGGGTTTTTCAGGGCGCTGAATCCAAATATACAGTTAAAAAACTATTTTAACTGCTAAAAATCAAGATTTAACCTCATTTCTTCCGCGGAATTCCGTCACCGGAATCTCCAAAAAAATCGCATTATAAACAACTCCTCCATAAACTAGCTTGTTTTTTATCTTTTATTTTACATAGCACATAAATAAACTATTACTCATAATTTGTTTGATTTTTTTTCAAGTTACACATGTTATTTTAAGTATTTCTTTGCCAAATTATTTTAATTTAGAAATATTCAAAAAATTTATTTATATTGAAATTATTTTTTCTCAATCTCTTTTAGTTTAATATATAAGAAAATTTTCATTTTCAATTTTATGTGATTTAACATACAAACCCAAAAAACATGTGTTTATTAATTCCCGAGATAAGACTTACAATTAAAATTTAAGAATATTAAGCTTTGATTAGAGATTAGTAAGACAATATGACAAGAGCATTTCCTACTACCATCATTAAATAGCCCTAGCCCGAAAGAAAAGATAATATTCAAAAATATCTTCTTATTATTAGTTCCAGTTATAGTTATAATAATATTCAAAAATATCTTCTTATTATTAGTTCTAGTTATAATCTAGCTACTATTTTTAATGATCATTATAATCTAAATATTATTACATCTAAATTGCATGTTAAATAGTGAAAGCAAGCTTCCAATAGTTATAATTTAATTGATTAATTATAGACTATATTAGGCTAGGAAATAGTTAATTAGACATAGAGCAAAACCATATTATAGAATTTAAATTGGAGATTATTATTAAATAGAGAATAAAAAGGTTGTAAGTATACTATTATTAAATTAAAAGTTAAATGTTATATAAGTATATTTAGTATAAAATTTCCTATAGAATAAAACAACTATTTTCAAGTATGAATAAGTAAGAATAGAATCTTTAATATAGTTTATTATTTATTTAATTTAATCATTACAAATTGGTTTGAATATTTAATAATAAACCATGATTTAGAAGAAATTATTTCCTTATATTAATTAAGGTGAATATTAGATAAATAACATATACTATTACATTATCTTATGTAATCCAATTTAAAATATCTACTTAGAAGACAGATAAGTTTATTTAATGAGATACTAATAATAATTAATATATTATTAATCTAATGAAGTTAATTGTGTTAACCTTATTGTAAATGACATGTGTAACTAATTAAACTAAAATTAAATAAATTTAAGGATATTATTAATATGATCTTATACTAGATCCCTACTATCACAATTATTATATTAATATTATTATTATTGGTGTTAAAAGAAAAAAGATAATGATATCTTCCTATCAATGGATAGGGTATTAATATCTTAGTAATCTACTAGGAACCTTAGTTACTAGATTTAGGGAATTGGTAAATGTAATGAATCTATTAAAGTTTAAGGGATGGGTAATTCATTTGATCCCTCTACATCAGTCTAACCTAAGCACCAGTTTGGGTGAGATTGTCAAGCCTACCCTTACATCTCTGGAATCTCTCCTCGTTAAAAGCCATTGGAAATGCAATTGGGAAATTTTATTGCAGGTGTCCAGGAACAGACGAATATGCCAGAACCACCTATGCACGCATCTGTGTGGAAATGGACTTCAGCGCTGGATTCCTAGCTGAAATAAACCTAACAAGTAAAGACTATGTGTGGAACCAAAAACTCGATTATGAAAGTGTCCTCTTTAGATGTCGATCTTGTTTTGAGACAAACCATCTAGCCAAAAATTGCCCAAAAGCCTCCCAGGAAAATTTTTCTAGAAAAAACCACCAAAGATCTACATGGTGGGAAGGAGCACAAAAAGAACACTACACTGTCATCAAAGAAGAATACTCTAAAGAAAACTCTGAATCACAAAAAATTGGGCATGAAAGGAACAACTCTCAAGACAAGCAGGGAGAAAGCCCCGCCAAACAAATCAATAGTTATGAGGATTTTAATACTGCACAAAATAAATCTTCATTTAACAGTAAAGAAATCTCCTAGACCAAACTTCTTCTCTAACTATCTTCAAAAGGACGAACACAATAAATCGCGAAGCTAAGACACCCATGTCTCAAGAACCAGAAGAGATGAAGGAGATGCAAGATAAAGGAAGTTGGAAGACCATAGAGAAAAAAAGAAAGATACAGCGCCAATCTCGCCAAGAAAGACGAGGAGCCAAATAATTAAAAACTAAGAAAATTATAGGTCTGATAGACCAATTTGGTCTAAGTGGACGTTAACCACCACCACCATCATCATCATCATCAAATAATTCACATAAATTTATTAGAATATAAATTAGTTATTTAAATATCTTAAACCATATAATTTAACCTTGAAGGAATGAAAAGGATTAAATTAAACAAGGAAGAAGGCTAAAGAAGGAAGGTTAAATGATAACAAGGGAAAAAAATCTAGAACTGGCTACTAAACGAGGAAGGGGGAGGAAATGACTAGGAGGTGAGGGTCGGGATCCAACATCTACTAATCTTCCAATCATTATCTCTATTGAGATTGCTTGGCCTCCTTTCAATCTCAATGGCTTCCCTAAATTTACGGTGGTGGAATTGCGAAATTCTAGCAAGGACATTGACCTCCTCAATACAAACATGATGTTTTGTCTTCTCTGCATGCTCAGCTAGTGCAGAAGACTTAGTTCTCTCATGCTTAAGATCAGCTGCATGCTCACTAATTCTTTGATTAATGGAGTGTCCAGTCTCACCAATATAGGGGGTCCTATAAGAACAAGGAATAATATAGACCCCTTTCATCTCCTAAGGGTTGATAGGATCCTTCACCGATCGAAGGGACTTATGAATGGTGTTAAGGGATCTAAAGGTCGAGGGGACATTATGTTTCCTCAAAATCCTCACAATCCTATTAGCGGTTCCTTGAACAAAAGGTAGATGGACCCCTGGGACACGCTCTTTAGGTTCCTTTTTAACCATGGAATTTTTGGAAGCTTTGAGGAAAGCCTTCTGACCTAGGTATTTGCTATAATCATTCTGAACAAAGACCTTGAGAAGATTGGATTTCTCTTTCTCGAAGCTCTTTTCATCAGATATCCTTTAGGCACAGGTAGCGAGAGTGTTGAGAACTCCCAACTTTTGAGCATGGAAATGATGGGAACTGGCATGGAGAGATTGCTCAGTATGTGTTTTCTTCTGAAACACCTGGTGGGAGAGGGAACCATAATTATTCTTAAAAATAAGAATATCTAGGAAAGGGAGGCAACCATCAACTTCTTGTTCCATGGTGAACTTAATGGCGGCGGACAGACTGTTAAGATGATGGAAGAAGAGATCTAACTCCTCTTGGCCATGTGGCCAGATGACATTAGTGTCATCTACGAATATTTTCTAAAGCTTAAGTAAGAGGCGAGCCGAGGCCAGAGCCTTAGATTCAAAATCTTCCATAAGAAGATTAGCAATAACAGGGTATAAGGGTGATCCCATGGAAACACCACAAGTTTGTTCGAAGAACTCACCTTCAAAACTGAAAAGGTGGAAGTGAGACAGATCTCAACTAACCGAGCAGTATCGGGATCTGTTAGGGGGTTGATAACATCCAAAGCCTCATTTATAGGGATGCAAGTGTAGAGGGAGACAACATCAAAACTAACAAGAATGTCCCTAGGGTCAAGCTTAAAATCCTTAAGCTCACCAACAAAGGAAGCAGAGTCTTTGACGAAAAACTCTGTACAACCAACTAAGGTTTAAGCTTTGAGGCAAAAACTTAGCTAAAAGGTAGGTAAGACCACCAATGGTGTTGACAATGAGTCTAAAGAGAGTAATTAAATTATATTATAATAATTTTTATTGTTTATAACACTATAAAATCTTAAAAATCTTATTTATAGTCTATTATCCAAAAAATGATTTTAAATGTAGAATGAATAAATAATTAAGTTAAATGGAAAAAAAACATGGAGCCGCAACTCATTTTTACATTAATATTATATATAAATTCATTAGACATGCCTTCGTTTTTCCAAAGAAAACTGATTTGAAAAGATGAGGTAGAAGTCCATTATTAGTCCCCCTGCACGGCACTATACACTCCTTGCGTCAAAGTCTCTTGATTTTCCATTAGTTTGTTAAATTTTTGTGGATTTTTAGTAATTTTGATTAAAAATTCTGATTTTTTTTAATTATTAAAAAAATTATATTTGAAAAATGTATTTTTGATTTTTTTAATGACTTAAAGTATTTTTATAGGACATAATAGTGTTGGTGGAGTGTATTTTTATTTGTTTATTTGTTTATCATATTTTATCAATCATCTTAAAATCAGCATAGATCCATGTAACATGATAGGAGAGGGATGTATGTAACATGTTAGGAGAGGGATCCAATTTCTTCATGTGCAAATTTTTTTATAAACCCACCTTATTTAAATGTTTTGCATAGTTAATTAATTTTTTTTTTTTTTTAGATTTTTTTAGATTTTTTAGATCTTTATTTTGGCAGACATAATCAAAATTTCAACTTTGATGATAGACTAACAATGTTACACATCATACTGCGCTATAGAATGAACCTTTGAGCTAAAAAAAAAAAAAACTAAACATTTTTTCTATAAATATTTGGTAACACTAATTTAGACACGGAAATACACAACACTGCTAGTGCTTTACATGACACTGACACTAACACGGTTAATCAAATTACACTGCTAATCTAATTAGATGACAAAAAAATGCCCTAAACAAAGAAATCAACAAATGTGTGAATGAATCTGCAGAGAAAGGCAAGGGATCTGCGGCATAATCATGGACTTGTTTGTCCATTGTCAATCATAGGAAACCATCTTCAAAGCATGCTCTCATTTCATTGATAAATGACAATGAGGGTCATCGTAAAGGCCACACTAAGGAAATTTTACTTTTAATTTTTTAAATATTGGGTAATATTATTGGATACGAGCATATCTAACGACCAGATTCTTGGGTCATCAAAGAATCATGATATTGTTTCTTGAAATGCAGAGGTACGGGAGTGCGGAACTTGTTAGAGAAAAATGAAATTTATTATCGTTGTGTAGTTAGATTCTTGGAGCTTCAAAGAATCATGATATTGATTCCTAAAATACAAAAATACGGGAGTGCGGAACTTGTTAAAAAAAAATGAGACGTGTTATCGTTGTTATGCTGACTCATTCATGACTGATAATTCAATTTTTTATATAATATTTTCCAATGCCAAATCAAGCTTTCATTTACCTTCGTATTATATCAAACCAAAAACTGATGACCATTATGTTATTCATCTTCTCTGCAAAAAAAATAGAAAATACATTTCCACCCTTGCAACGCAATATGATGTGGCTCTCCTTGAACACATCCACATTAAAATATTCGAAAATGCCATTATTACAATTTCTAAAGATTTAAAATAATAACACTATAATTCCAATATTTTCTAAAAGTTAAAAGCACCATAATTACAACTTTTTAAAGCTTAAACAAATTAAGACGCACTCACCTAATTTCTTTTAGAATGACTAAGTGGAAACAACGTTTTCAAAAAGCTCAAGGGACTACCAATATTAATATTAATAGGTTCATTGACCTTCCTCTCTTCTGGAAGGTTGGTGGAATACACAAATCACGATATTGTTTCTTTGAAGTGCAGAGGTGTGAGAGTTGTGAGGTGTGGAACTTGTTATAGGAAACGAGATTTATTAAAAATAGAAATGAGACTTGTTATTGCTCCACATCATAGCTTTGAAGTTATTGATTCTGAAGCAGGGAAGAAGTGTAAATGAGACTTGTTATTGCTTCACATCATAGCTTTGAAGTTATTGAGTCTGGAGTAGGAAAGAAGTGTATTAAAGTGGGAATAATGATAGATTGCTAAAATATTATGAAAACATAATGTTTTCTAATAATAATAAAATGTAAACTTCACATTATTTTAATTGCGCTAATATATCAATAACTATTAAAAGAAAAAGGACTATGTTGCTATACAATCATCACTTTTTTTTTCAATTAAATTACACTTCAAGTACGTCAACTTGAACTTGCCTATCACCTATAGCACAATCTAGGTGTGCATAAATTCTAGGTCAATGAGATTATGCAGAAGTCCATTATTATATTTTTATTTCTTCAGCATGAATATTTTCTAGCACATGGTCTTGCTTCTAGTGTGATTACGTGAGGCTTGCATTTATGTATTAAGTGAGAATTAAATTTGGTTGTGATTAACAATTTAAATTATTAGGAATTTGGTTTTTAAATGTTTAATAATATATTTAGTATTTAATAATTAGCATTATTACAATTCTGGAATTATTATTATTGTTTGGGTTTAATAATTATGTTTTTAGAACAATATATTCTAACTTGTGAATAGTTATTACTTGTTCTATTATATTGATTTCAGTTTGTCTAATTCATTAGGCCATGACCATTAGCCACAAATGGAGAGGCTTTATGGTCTTTCCTTTAGCTAAAAAAATATCATAATGTTTAAAGGAGCTAATGTTGTGAGAAAAAATTGCATCCAAGAGCCCTCACAAGTTTGTGTGGAAGCTGTACAACAAGGTAATTCTCGATCTTGCCCTTGAATTCACTACTAGGGTGTTTTCCAGGGAGAATATGCCCCCTCACCAATAGTTTGAGCTGAAAATTGACACCCAGACTTAATATAACTAAGAGTGTTATGTCGGTGTTATACCCATGTTCTTAAAGTCATCAAAGGCTTTTTCCTTTTCAATTTTCGACTGCTAACAATTAGAAAAAGGTGTTGCATATTAGTACTTGGATTTTCAAAAATATCCTTTTGGTTATGGAAGTCTGGATTTTGTCTCATTAATCTATTATGAGGTTAAAAACGCTTTTCCCATCCCTATTGAGTTCCTTAGTGCCTCCTTGTAATTATCACCTGAAATTCATCCTATTGTTACCCTCTTATAGGAGGCTATTTTCCTAGAACTATATAAGTTCTAAAAGCCTAGTTCAGAACCTCAATTATGTTTTAGGGTTAACCTATCATCAACCATGCGAGAGAAGGATCCATTCACCTATATATTAAGTCAACTTGCCAACACCTCCTTTTGTTGTCAATGTGACACTTAAATATCAATGTCTTCTACGAATTTTCCCCTTAATTTCATTTTATAAAGAGTGGTCCTTTACCCAAAGGGATTGGACTAGATTATGCCCCATCTATGTTTTTGCATCTCCAAGTTCCCTCCTATATGGTAAGCATAAGTTTCTCTTCCATATATACTCATATAACCGATCCAATCCAAGAGGGATTTCTTCATACAAACACCATTGAAGGTTGCATGCATTGCGTGATGACTACACGTACACTGTAGTAGGTAGATGCAATTGGCCAACCTCTTGGACCAAAATCACCTTTATTATGTGATTTCATAAGGTATAGGATTAACTTCCACTTGCTACATTGTGTTATTGCACTTCTTGGATACCAAATAGCCTATTATCTTCCTTGGTTATATATTCACATGAGCCTTAAAAAATTTAATTTGTGTATGTACCTAAAAGTAGAGAGAAAAATAAGTCTTGTAAAGTTCCATTGATGATCACGACCTTATTTCATTGAGCCCCAATCCATTCAACCACAACCACCAAGGTTTTGGACCCATGTATCTTTTTTCAACCCAAAATGCCTATATTTTCATAGTGAAACACACTTGGCTTTAGAAAGACCTTAGTAATCCCCTCTATGTTAGATAGTGAAGTTCAATAGTCTTATTCTCCCCTTCTATGTCATTGTCGTATCGAGATAATTTTATTAGCGCAAACAACCTAATGGGACTTGAAAAAGTTCTTGGTGACTACTTTAATGGAAAAAATACTTTTTGTGTGGTTTAGATTCTCAAAGTAAATTAGGTGAAGATGAAAGGTTCATTAGTTTTATGATGCAAGTGCTTTCATGGAATGCCTATGGTTTAAACAACTCTAAGAGAAAACATATTGTCCACCAAATGTTTACTTCCCTTAATGGGATAGTTGTGCTCTATTTGTAATAAGCCAAAGTCCCAAGCTTTCTTTGATGCAAAACATTATCTAGTATTTGTTGAAGATCCAAATATATTTTCTAATCCTTTTGATGGAAAAGGAAGGATCACAACTCGAGTGTGTCCTAAATTTATTAGTGTAATTGTTGACTAGGTTACTAACCTCGTGTAGAGACATGTATAGTGTATGCTAAATCTATATTGCCACCTCCTTATGTTGGTTATTCACTGTGCCTCTAGTTACTTTGGATAAAGGGAAAACTTCTTACATTAGATAGCCAATGAAGTTTTTATTGCGACGTGGTTCTATGAGGAGACTTTAACTTCTTAGAATTCCATTGTTGATATAATATTTCAAGACAACCACTTTCCACATTTAAGAATAAATTCAATATAACCAGAAGTAAATTATCTTCTCTTATTCAACACTTAATCTCCTAATGTTGAACCCAGCTAGTGGCTTGAAATTTTTGGAAGAAATAAACCTACTTCCATGTAGTGTTGTTGTGTGTAAATTGGTAAAATTTTCTCAAAGACAAAGATAAAGTGTTGCAAGCTTATTTTATCTCTATTGAGAAGGAAGCATGAATGACCCTTAAGGATCACCATGTGTTTTATGATCCTAATCAAAACGATAAGCATGATTTAGCAAAACCTTCGTTTTATTCGACCAACTTTCATAGAGGTGTTAATATAATTTAACAAAAACTAGATAAATTTTTTCTCTTAGAAAAATTTGTTTTAATTTGATGTAAAAGGTTGTTGATCAACATGCATGGTTTCCATGGCCACCTCAAAAATTAGTCAATTAAGTTCTTTCTTTTGTAGGGTGCATAGGACATGTGGTTGTCAAAAACTTGCTACATCCTCCATGTATCTTGTATCCAAAGTATCGATTGCCCCATATCTATAATATTGTTGCAACTATAGTGGGAAATTTGTGACATGTTAATATTGTCTTAAATTTTGATTGAAAATGGAAAAAAATTATTATTTTTTGGTCATGAGTTGTTTTAAAATACACTTTTATATATTTTCAAATTAGATAAATTTTTAGGTCTAGAATGGGTCTCTTAAGGAAATTTTAAAATAATAGAGGAAATAATAAAATAAGATTAGATTACCTTATCTAGTTTTCGAGGGAAAAAATAAAAACTACTCTTTCAACTCGTATTTTCAACTTATCTCCCTATGATTTTACTCAATTTTCGAGTGGGAGAACTTGTTGAATCTGAAATTTAATTTTTCATCCAAAGAGGACCCATATTGCATACTTTTGAAGGACTCTACTACGCGAAAAATGTGAAATACATGAAAAAGCGTCATTGCAATCACATTTTTCATGCAATTCACATTTTTGGCGTAGTAGGGTCCATCAAAAATATGCAACATGGGTACTCCTTGGATGAAAAATTAGATTACCCATGAAATGAGTGAACCTTCTCGAAATTTGAGTGAAATCGTAGGGAGATAAATTGGAACTACGAATTGAAAAAGTAGGTTTTTATTTTTTATTTTTTTATTGTTTTACCCTTTTAGTCCTGAAATGGTGAACCATCTCCCATGGTTGGTATCATCATATTGAATCATATTGTTTCTTATAAAGTTGATTTTTGTTGTACACTTTTGTTTTGAGGCCTATTTTTTACCTCAAAATTTCTCTAATAGGCTTGTGAATGGAACATTAAGTAATTGAATTTTGATAATTATATATATTTTCCAAAATTGTGAAATTTTTAATTTTATATAAGTTAGGCCCTATTTTATATACTTCAAGGTTTTTTGTATGTCGTTCTATGGATAAATATAAGGGTATAATGAGGAAATGTATTTTTCAAACAATTAAAATTTGTGGATAATGTTAGATTAATTTAATCTGATAAAAATAATTCATTAAATAAAATAACTTACAATGTGAACTAATATAAAACACCCTTCATGGTAAAATTTCCCCCAAAAACCCTTGATGGAGCTCTTTTGATTACATCTACATCCCTTTCCCTACATGCTCGTCTAAGGAAAAAATGGCATATACAAGGGAGTGACAAGGTTATATGCAAGGCAATTCCAAGGTATGCTAGATTTCTAGGGCATGACAGGGAGTGGTAGTGTGTGCTCAGGAGTGACAAAGCATTCCAAGGAATGCAAGGGATGTTAACATGTGCCACATAGTGCCAAGGAATTTTAAGACATTTCAGGTGATATTACATGTCAAGATGTAAACTATGTTGCTTAGTTCTTTCCCTGCCACAATTGAACGCGATTCTTGTGTTGGTAACTTGTTAAGTGAGGTGAGTTGAGATTGGACATGAGAAGTCGAAGATGAAATATAGCTATTTCTTAGGTGAACAAGGCATATCTTGAATTTCCAAAGAACATAACAATCTGGGTTTGGTCTTAGAATCGTTGATGCAAACATACTCGAGTGCCACAACACATCTACTTTAATGCACAACAAACTCTACACACATTAGGGAAACAACTAGTGCACATGACAATTTTTAACTTTTCCAAAACCTTCTTCATTATATTACAAACTATAATACAACATGCTAGAGCTTTCGTACCAAGGATTGTGG
Organism: Pinus taeda; assembly: GCA_000404065.3. Classification (NCBI taxonomy): domain Eukaryota; kingdom Viridiplantae; phylum Streptophyta; class Pinopsida; order Pinales; family Pinaceae; genus Pinus; species Pinus taeda. The sequence goes on from APFE030296620.1 coordinate 13,791, forward strand.
CCCTTTAAAATCACAATCATATAAGGAATACAACTGTGGTCTGGTGTTATTCCTTTGACAACCAATCTATCCTTAACAAGAAAATTCTTGACCTACTTACTAATAGTGGCCATAGGCAACCCTTTCATTCCACATATCCTAAAAAAATATGGTATGTCCTCTTGTCTCCTATTATGCAACTCCTCAATTTTCCTCTATCAATGAGCTCAACTCATTTAGTTTACTGAACTCAGCTAAAAAAACTCTGCCCTCTAGCTGTTGCCTTTGTCCCTCAAGGTCTGCAACACTTAAGGTTTTTGATCAACTGTTAACAACTCCATTGGTGAACATCTCTTTGGTCTGCCTACTTTTTCCATACTACAGCTCCAAGATGACAAGTCTAGGGCTATGGAGGATGCCCTTCTTCTCAATAAATCATTCCTCTAAAATACAATGAACTAGGGTTAATTGGGTGGCCCACTTGACTGCTATTTTAGTCCTTTAAAGTCTACACATCCTTAGGCCCAATACACCTGAAATTATACCACCTGTGTTGTCCTTCACAAGTACAGGACTTAGGGATATTCTTTGAGAGTCACCTAACAAACCTCTATCTATACTTGGATTTCCATTAATCGTCCAAACCACAATCAGTTATTTAACTGGTCTAGGTACCACAAAACTGCCCTCATCTAGGATTCTTCAAATTTTCCACCTAACAATGATTTGATTCCTCTTAAAATCAATGATCTAAACTATTCCTCTTATCACCCTTCTAACAATCTGTAGATGACTGAACTAGGGTCACAAATCATCCACTAACAGTCCACCAAAATCAACTCCTCATCATGCAATTCAATTATTAATATGGAACATTTCTTCTACTCAATATTTTGCTTAGGTTCCACCCTCCTTTGGATCTTCTAACTCCACACATACTTCTACAAACCATATTCCAGATTTGTGGTTTATATTACATAGATAAACCTCACTCTAAGGGTCACAACCCCTCTTCTTCTACCTAGATTTGTCACAGTCTTAAGGGCATACCATATGGACTAAACATGCTAGAAAACCACCCTAGCTAGGGCATTATAATTTTATTCTGATTGCTTTAGAAAAAATCTTATCCACCCATAGCAAAAACAACAACTCTTTCCTCCATAAGAGGCTTAGCCTAGCTCATATGGATCCATAGATTTTGGGCATTTATTTGATTGAATATTGGGATGAATTTCAGAACTCTAGAACCCTCAAACTAGGGTTACCTCAGTCAATTTTATGCATGCGGTTACGTTTGTTATGGCCCTAAAATATAGAGTAGACCGTCCTCCATTTATGTTGGTATTTATCATAGTCCTTGTAGCCTACTAACCACCACAAGACATGGTCTCAACCCTCTCTGTTATTTCAGAATTTGATGTGGCCTTCACATAGAGACACCACTGAAATCACATGTCCAAATTCTCATGAGTAGCCTCTCTTGAGCTCAGTATTCGATAAGAGAACCAATAATATGCCATCCTACTATCTAGCTCGAACCCATTAAGGTATGCGACATTCTTGTGAACCCTCACATGATGATCATACTCTTGTTGGATGATCATAGCCTCCCTTATTACTTAATCCTCTAACTCAGCTTACTTTATGACTACATCCCTCTTGGACTTCTTGATCAAATGAGCTCCTTCTCTCTCGATGGCCTTCCCTTCATCCTAAGGCCTCCCTAAATAGCTTTTCCTAGGCCTCTTAGGAGCCCTCTAGGACTTACAAGTTTTATCCACTTAGACCTTAGGAAATATTAATTTTCCTTTTTAATTTTCTCTTAGATTTAAACCCCATCTTGGGAACAAAACTGCTTCACTTAGGTTCTTTGCCCACAAATAATTTTGTGACTAAACTCACACAAACCCATCTCACTAGAATTTTGGAGTACCTCCCAAGCTACACAATTCAACAACATAGTGTAGTTGTAGTAACCGTAACTTGGTCAAGCCCTTGTAGTCAAGCAAGGACTTCGTTGGGTTCCCAAGTTGAAAATTATTTAAGTGTAGTTGTGACGGCATGATAGCCAGGAAGGGTCAGGGCATGCCATGGAATGAAAAGGCATGATAACACATGCCAAACGATGTTAATGCATGTTGAGGAGTGTTAGGGAGTGCCAAGGCATCACAAGGGAGAACTGGGTCAAAATACATGGAAAGGAACGAATAAGAGTGTGTTTCAAGGAGTTTCATTGAATTCAAGTGTGCCATGGACGAATTGTGTTAGGAGAATTTTATAATAGGATTTGCAGGAGGAAAACATAAGGTTGCAATAAGGGGCTTGACATAGCAGTTTTAGAAAAGAGAGACTTTGTGTTTGGCACAACATTTTTTTTCCTTTAGCTATTATTTTTATATGAGATGTGGCACACTTTGGCCGCATGCTCATGTTTTAAACTATTCTAGATAATTACATATTGTACATTGTTATGTATAAGTTTTAGGACACTCGGCTTGTGTCAGATTATATCTTGTGTCCCTTGTGCATCTTATGGTTCTTGCAAACGCTAAGTTAATGCTATAATATTTTTTTGAATTGGGCATAGATGTGAAATATTGCCTGTGTAAGATATGTTGCTTAGTTGTTTTATGGCCATGGCTAGATGTGATCCTTGTCTTTATAACTAGTTAAGTGGGATAAGTTGATCTTGGACATGTGTGGCCTAAGATGAGTTATAGGCAATCCTTAGGTGAACAAGGCATAGTCTACTTGTATTAGGTGCAATTGGTCAAGATATTGCGACTAAAGTAGTCCAATGTCACATGAAATGCAATAGCCAAGGACTTGATTGGGTTGTTCCCAAGTTGTGAAAAAAATGCAAGGCTAGATAGTTATGAGAGCATGAGTGCCAAGGCATGCTAGGGAATGCTAGGGCATGCTGACCTATGCCATATAGTGCGAAGGCATGTCAAACATGCTAAGATGTGCCAAGTGCTAAGGCATGCCAAGATGTGCAAGGGTGTGACAATGCATGCTAGGGAATGTCAAGGAAACAAAATGGAGAAACAGGTTAAGTTAAAATGAAATGAACACATAATAGGGTTAATAAGTAATCAATTTACCTTTTCCAAGAGGGGCACACTAGGCACACCAACACTAGGTGCCAATAGGTGCCAAGTGCCAAGTCTTAGTGCATTCTAAGTGCCAAATCTTCCTCTATTGCTTCTCATCTACTTTCCAATAATTACTCTCAAATATATTTAATATTAAACCATGCCAAAGCATACCAAGGAATATCAACATATGCCATACATGCTAAGACTTTCCAAGCGCTAACATGTGCATGGGAGGGAGTGTCATGCATGCTATGAAGTGATAAGGCATGTCGAAGAGTGCTAAGGTGTTTTAGAGAGTGCCAATGCATGCTGAGTAGTGTTAGGGAGTACTAGGACAACACAAGGGAGAACTAAGTCAAAATTCATGTAAGTGAATGAATATGAGCATGTGTCAAGGAGTGTCAATAAGTACTAGTTTTCATGCCAATGGGGGAGTGACAAGGTATGCTAAGCATTGGTAATGCATGCTAGGGAATATAAGGGCATTTTAATAAGTGCCAGAGTGTGCTATGCAATTCTAGTGTGTGCTAACATGTGCCAAATAGTGCCAAGGGATGCCAAGACATGGAAGGTGATAAGGCATGTTATGATGTGCAGGGTGCCAGGGTATGCCAATGTGTGTCAAGGAGTGTCAAGGAAACAAAAGGAAGAACCAAGGTAAAATGCAAGGAAATGAACACATAAGATGGTTAATAAGTCGGGACTTTATCTTTTTCAAAATGAGCATGCTAGGCACACTAATAATAGGTTCCAACCACTTGTAATGCTCAGTCTGTTGTAACTTACTTTAGGCCTACAAGTACTGCAATGGCTAGTGATATGTGCAGATTATTGTCTCCTTTCCCATCATATAGTGCTTCCACTTATTCACAACTTGCACCATGGCATAGAGCTCCTTATCATAGATAGGGCAGTTAAGAATTGTCCCATGAAATACTTCCGAATTGTAGTAAACGAACCTTCCTCCTTACATCAAGATAACTCCCATAGCATACCCACTTGCATCTATCTCCACTTCAAAGGGTTGCAGAAAGTTTAATAATGCCAGAACTCATGCTTGACTAATCTTCCTTTTTAGCTCATCGAAAGCCTTCTGCTGACCTTTCCCCCATTGGAAACTCTTACCACTTGTTGTTATGGCATGGAGTAGTGTTGCTACCACTAAAAATGAGGTTATGAATTTCCTCAAGTACTGTGCTGCCCCATTGAAACTCCTAACCTCAAAAACATTAGTAGGCACTGACCATTTCATGATGGCCTCTATCTTGGAAGGATCTATCTTTAACTCTCCTCCACCAATCACATACACTAGATACACCAAAGACTACTGTGCAAACTCACACTTCTTGAGATTTGCAAGCAGCTAGTGCATCTTCAATGTTTTCAACCCCCGTGTCAAATATGAAATATGCTCCTCCTAGGTAGCACTATATACTAGTATATCATCGAGATAGACAATAACAAATGAATCTATAAAATGGTACAATATATCATTCATTAATCTCATAAACGTAGTTGGTGCATTAGAGAGGACAAATGGTATAACTAACCACTCATACAAACCTTATTTGGTTTTGAAGGTAGTCTTCCATGTATCTTCTTCTTTGACTCAAACTTGGTGATATCTAGACTTCAAGTCGAGCTTGGTGAAACACTTTTCTTGCTCCAACTGATCTAGAAAATCATGTATCCTAGGTAGGGGTTATTTGTTCTTGAGCGTGATTTTATTCAATGCCATGTGATCTATACACATCTGCCAAGTCCCATCCTTCTTTGGCATGATGATGATGGGTGACCCACATGGTGATGTATTCAGTCAAGTGACACCATGTTCCACTAGTTTCTGCAACTATTTCTTCACCTCAATTGTTTCTATAAAAAATTGTATGTACAACCAATATTTGGCAATGGGGAGTCTGGCAATAGCTAGATCTCGTGCTCCACTTCTCTCTAGATCATCCATGTATGCTTGTAACAACTCCTCCAATTGTTGTTTATGTTTCTTAATACACCCCTCAAAGGATCAATTGACTCTTATTGACTCCTCTTTAGGCTAACTTTCTCTTAAAAACAATAAAACATGCTTCTTGCTAGAACTGATCAATTTCTAGTATATGGCATTACAAATTCCTCCACTAGTTAATAAAACAATCCAATGAAAACATATAATGTAGGGCAATCTTTCATTATTACCGCCCTCATTAATGAAAACATATAATGTAGGGCAATGAAAAAATATTATTTTAATTAATTATAAAATGTGTTTTTTGCTTGTCAAGTTGTCTGTGATCCTTCAAGCTTGACTTGTGGCTTGAGAAGTCGTGACCCAGGGGCATCTAAGTTGTCAAAGTCACTCAGGGATCGCACCTAGCCTGGGCCACACTAACGTTTGGCTCACAATTTTTTTTAGCATGTCTACTCCCCTAACACAAGGCACAACCACCCTCATGAGGTTTGATCCTGGGTAGCATTATTGACTAAGCCCACCCTCATTAATTGTACTAGTAAAACTTATCATATTAATAATTATTATTATTTAAATTAATAATTTGTATTATTTACGTTTATAATTATTTTTGTTTATTTAAAATTAAAATCAATTAGGTTAAGCTCTTTGTTTATTTAAAATTAAATTCAATTATGTTAACATCATAGAGCTAACACAAATTTAAAATCATTTTTTCAATTTCATTTAACTTTAAAATATTCAACCATAATAATCGTGCTAGAGGTCAAGTCTTCTAGGGGGTGCTGAATATGATGCTATTCAAAAGAATCGTGCTTTGAATTTTTGTCATCTTTCTTTGACTCAATGGCCATGGGGGACGCTGGACCAATTAATGAATAAATAAGAGTCTGATTAATTAGGTGCTCACCTACATATTGCATTTGCAACATATCTCATATTCTATACATCTGAGCTGAGCTGAGCTGTTGTTGCTGAAGGACATTAGCCTGGCCGTTACAACAATGGCAGAAAAAACCAGTTATTTCAATATCGCCTCTGTTCTTCTTCTTCTGCTTCTTCTTCCCTATGTTTGTCACGCAGACACCCATTTCACCAAAAATTCTGTGAACGAGGGAAGTGGAATTGGGGTTCCTTTTATGAAACGCTCACACGGTGGTTGGGGTAGCAGCAGAAGAACGCTAATCTCCGGGATGCCGATGAATACTTTGCTTCTTGCCGTAGCCACTGCTGTGGTCTATGGAAGTACTGTCGCAGTGTTTGCATATCTCTCTTTGAAGTCTCTGAACTTTTCATGGCTGCAAATGAATGTGATCGAATCCAACCTAGTTAACCCCTCCGCCATGGACAACTTTGACGAATACGATGATATCCTGTTGCGACGCAGGATTCGAGCCCAAGTTTCGTCACGCCATTCCTGGTCTTGTCATTCCTGGTCTTGTGGGCATGATTACAGTTAATTATGTAGCTTCGATATGCCACTAGAATTCATTCAAATATGAAACGTTATGAAGGCTATAACGTTAACAAGAGGTTATGTATATCACGACGCTCTTCTGATTCCTCCAGTTTATTGGGTTTGGCTTGCTTGAAAATCATCAATGTACAGCTATTCTTCTTCATGCCATATGGAGAGTTCATGGGAATCCCCCAGCAACATAGAGCTTGCTTGCCTCTGTAATTGGAGTTTTGAACTCGTCTGACGGTCGTTGAGGGTATTTTTTATTTTTTAATTGGCACAGCATATAAATAAACTATTTCCCCTCCCCCACTATTGGTTTAATCGAATATGGCTCGCTCTCTTTAACCATTGAGCTAACTTTCTAAATGTTTTTATTGCGTGTTCGTTTGTTTGTTAAAAAAAATTGGAACGTCTCCATAGTTTTATGGATTGAATTTTTTTGATGCCATGCAACAATTTTTTTATCCAGTTTTTACGTAAAGAATGGCTTAAATCATGTTAAGAATTACTAACTAAGGGTAGTTGTATTATTTAATTTCTTTAAAGCTTAAGAATAAAAAATCTTTACAAAATATCTAAAAATAATACATGACTATCGCAATTGTATCTAATCAAAAGCTACAATAAGACCTTCAATTTATGGTCCAATCAAATGTTCAGAAATTTGTTTTTTAAATAATATTGAAAATTAATTAATTATTTTTCAAAGTTAAACATTATAAGTTATATTGGTCAATGCTAAACTAATAGTGGTTATTATAGCTCTGCTTTGCCAAGAAATAATAATAGAAAAATGAAATCTTACTAACCATTAATTAATTAAAACGTGATCTATTTATTTTATAATATTTAAATTACTTTTATAATGTTCAAAATTAATAAATGTGGTGAGTTAACTTGTTATAAAAATTTTATTAGTTGAATAAAAAAAACTTTATTCATAAACAAATATAATGGGATAAACTTGTGTTGGAATTTTACTAGTTTGAACAAGTGATCTTACTCTTATGATAGTCTATTCTACACCCTGTAAGCCTAACTCATGTGAAAATTGATTCAAACCATAAATTTTTTATTTAATATATATATTAAAATAATTAAAACTTTAAAAATTAATATGGATTCGTTTAATTATCATGTAATTATTTTAAAAATAAATCATTGATTTATATTTACTTAGATATTTTATTGTTTGTTATAAAATTTCTTTTGAGCACATGAAAATCAAATGAATTTTGACAAATAAATTAAATTATGGTAAAAATATAATATGATTTACTTACTATCAATAAGAAATCATAAAAAAATATTAATAATAAGTTAAAATATTTATCAATTTAAAACAACAAATAACTAAGTAAATAAAGCAACTCCCTTTTTAATATTTATATTTTTAAGGAATATATTCAACCTATCTTTCACATATATATCTAACAAGAACGACTACTCTTTAAAATATATCTATCTATATCTTACATAGAAAATATAAAATTTTCTAGATAGCCTTCTCAACAAAAACATTATCACTAAAATAAGACATTATTATTGTCGCTAGTAAGGATTGGATTCTCTATTTCTCCATGGCCACTATAAGAATTACAATTAACAAAATATCTCAATTTATCAATCACCAAAGATATATATCTCGCAAGAACAACTACTCTTTAAAATATATCTATCTATACCTTAAACAGAAAATATAAAACTTTATAAACAACCTTCTCAACAAAAACATTATGACTAAGATAAGACATTATTATTATGGTTGGGTAGGATTGGATTTTCTATTTCTCCATAGCCATTATACATAATTACAATTAACAAAATACCTCAATTTATCAATCACTAATACTTAAATTGACTCAATGCTAAACCTTAGCACTAATTTTAATTCAATAATTTTACTTTAATTTAGATATATTTACACTCAGCATAGACTAGCTACTATGTAGCACTTGTTTAAAAATGTTTTTTTAAGTATATTTCACAAATTGTCTTCAAACTATTTTATTTAATTGCTTTCAAGCTAATACAACAACAACAAAAAAAACCATTTTTAAAGTTTCTTCAAAATAAATAAATAAAATTATTTATCAATTTCAAAGAGGATTTTAAAAATATAATTTCAATAGTAAAAGATAAAATAGATAATATGATAAGTGTTGTTAAATAGTAAGTTTTGATGAGAACTTGGTAAGATTTTAGATGAGCATTTCTTGTTCCCATTCGTAATTCACAAAAAGAAAAGAGAAAAAAAAGTGATAATATTTGGAAATGTCTTATTGTTATTTTTATTAGGATTATAATTTAGATATTATGTTGTATCATTATATTAGTTTTGAATAATTCATTAATTTCTATATTTGTTTTCTCGTATATATGTTGAAGAGCAAGCTTGGTTGAAAAAAACTTTCAAACTTTTGACTTCTTTAAAAAAATTAGAAACATGTAATAATATTTTTGTCCATCTTTTACTCATTTAATGGTAACTTCAAAATTACTAAACACATCTAAAATATTAATTATTTTTTCATTTATCAACAACTATATTAATTTTACTACCATCAATTTCAAATACACTTATTTTGCATTTTCTAACCATTTATAAGATTAACAAACCAAAATGACAAATAATATGAAATGGATGAATAGAATAATCTATGATACAAAGGAGGTTAGAGTATGAAATATTCCTTTGTGTTATGGGATTTTATACACTAATTTAACAAAACAAATTATTATATATATATATATATAATATATATATATATATATATATAATATATATATATATATATATATTTCTTTGAGCCACAAACTCATTGAGCGCAATCCCATTGCTCCTAGGATCTATTGGTTACCTAAGATTCACAAAGAAGGGGGCCCTCTAAGGCCTATCGCCAACGCCATTGGTGGTCTGACCTACCTTCTAGCTAAGTTCTTTGCCCTTAAACTTAAGCCCCTGGTTGGCCACATTGAGTCCTTCGTGAAAGACTTTGCATCCTTCATTAAGGAGCTTAAGGATATTAAATTTAACCTTGATGACATTCTCATCAGCTTTGATGTGGTCTCCCTTTATACTTGCATCCCTATAAAGGAGGCCTTGGAAGTGATCTATCGCCTAACAGATCCTGATACCGCACATCTGGTTGAGATTTGTCTCACTTCCACTTTCTTTTGTTTCGAGGGTGAGTTCTTTGAGCAGACCTGTGGTGTTGCCATGGGCTCCCCCCTTTCCCCTATAGTTGTGAATATTTTTATGGAAGATTTCGAAGACAAAGCTTTAGCCTCGGCTTGTCTCCTTCCCAAGCTATGGAAAAGGTATGTAGATGACACTAATGTCATCTGGTCCCATGGCCAAGAGGAGCTAGATCTCTTCTTCAATCCCCTCAACTGTCAGTCCTCTGCCATTAAGTTCACCATGGAAAAAGAGGTCGACGGTTGCCTCCCTTTCCTGGATATTCTTATATCTAAGAATAAGGATGGCTCTCTCTCCCACTGAGTGTTCCAGAAGAAAATGCATACTAAGCAGTATCTTCATGCCGATTCCCATCATTTCCCTACTCAAAAGATGGGTGTTCTTAACACCCTCGCTACTCGTGCCCTTAGGATTTTTGATAATGAGAGCTTTGATAAGGAGAGATCCCATCTCCTTAATGTCTTTGTGGAGAATGGATATAGTAGGCACCTAGGTCAGAAGGCTTTCCTTAAAGCCTCTAAAAATGCGTTAATCAAAAAAGAACCAAAGGAGCGCCGACTAGGTGTCAATCTTCCCTATGTCTAAGGAACCACAGATAAAATTGTGCGGATCCTTAAGAGGTATGATATTCCCTCAACCTTTAGGCCCCTCAACACCATTCGTAAATCTCTCCGATCGGTGAAAGATCCCGTTGACCCTAAGGACATGAAGGGGGTCTACTTGATCCCTTGTTCTTGTGGGAACCCCTATATCGGGGAAACAGGGCGCTTCATCCATCAGAGGATCAGCAAACATGCAGCCGACCTAAGACATGGGAGAACCAAGTCTTCAGCGTTAGCAAAGCATGCAGAAAAGACCAAGCATCAAGTTTGTATAGAGGAGGCCAAGGTTGTTGCCAAAGTTGCTCAGTTCCATCATCGTAAATTCAAGGAAGCTATTGAGATTGAAAGAAGGCCCAACAATCTCAATAGACATGACGGCTGGAAGATCAGTAGCTGTTGGATCCCTGCCCTTTCGTGCTAGTCTTTCGTTTCCTTCCCCCGCCTTTTTATCTTTTTCAAGCTTTCGTTGTTCCCCCTGGAGCCTTCCTTCCTCCTAGGGTTTATCCTTCTTGCTCTATGGTTTTTATTGGCTTTTTATTTTGTGTCGTTTTTTTTTAAGATATTAATAAATATAATCTTAATTAATATCCTCCCTTTTTTTTTAGGTATACTTATATATATTTTTGTATTATTATCATTATTTATTTATTTATTTTTATTTTTATTTATTTATTTATTTATTTTTAATTATTATTTCATTTTCATTTTATTTATTTATTTATTTTTTTTTTTTCAGCTAACTTTTACTTTAATAGCTACGTTCTTTAATTAAATTTATTTATTTATATTTTATATATTTATTTATGTTATATTTATATTTTTATTTATTTATTATTTATTATTTATTATTTTATTTATTTATTTTATTTATTTTTTTTCCTTCTAATATATTTTTATCTGACTAACTATTATCTTAAAAATACCTTATATATATTTTTATTGAAAGAAAGGTCTTCCATATAACTAAATCCTATTTAATTTCAAATAACTTATAATCTTTAATTATTAAATGATAACTTTTTAATTAACTATTAACTTAAGCACCAATTTAAATTATTTTATTTATAAATTTTTATATATATTTTAAGGGTATGGTCACCGAATATAACTAACTTCCTTCAAATTATAAAAATGACTCTATGACTCTAGTCCCTAAGTCAAAATTAGTCGTTGGTCAAGATAATCGTTGGAGGCTTTGCTCTGACTATTTAACATGCAAAGCTGGATTTGTTTCTTCAACTTGTCCTGACGATGAACCACACTGGTTGGTTCGAAACGTGTCGACAAAGGTATTTCTACATGTGATTTACGCTGAAGTTCTTCTTACAACTTTTATGGATCATGGAAGCCTCAATTCAACAATTTTTATAACGGTATATAATATTATATAGTTTTATTAATAGTAAATTTGTCTTAAATAATTTCAAATTTAGAATAAATAAAGAATTGAGTCAAAAGGAAGAGTCAAGACACTCTTTTGAATATTTATACCGCTGACTTGCTAACTAGAAGGCATCTGCACAACAGTGTAAAAATCAAATGGAACAAATTGAGTATTGTCAAATCCCTATTTACAACACGTATATCTACTATGTAATTTTTTTTTAACTTATGACAAACCCCGTTTAACTACAGGATTAACATAACTATGTGCATATAGATATTTGTTAACTCCATCCATTTAACGATGATACAAAGTATAATTTCTGACGAGGGAAAAATCTCTTCGGTGAAATGGATAACGATTGCATTTAACGCGTGGTACATGTACCCTTTTACCTTCCAGCTACCGACTTGGCAGCTTCCAACACCTGGCCTAACATTTAATTTTCTCCCGCTCTGTCATGTGATGAGGCATGGGCATGCGTACCCTCTCTTATTGTGCTCCTCGGGCTACTCCAGTCTTCGACGGTGAAGATTAGCGGATGTCAATCCGAGGGCCATGCTTTGTTTGATGGTTTACGCCTTTGCTTATCCAACAGATGGATGCAGTCCGCCATTTTCTCTGGCGCTTGTTTCAGTTCTGTTTCCTCTTCCTTCACGCCAAAACTATCAAAGTTTGTGTTCATCCTTCCAGGTTCAACATCTGGAGCCGACCTGTCCATGATTCAAATAACTTTGTGCTCAGGTAAGGGTTTTTACGCTAGTTGAAATGCTTGATCCTTTTCTCTTTTATTGCCTTGTGATGTTCATGTATGTAACATCTCTATGCTTTCTTTGTCTTTCGGATGGAGGGCTAAGGTTTGCGGCCAATTAATACCGCTTGCAGTATGGACTCGGTGGTCCTTCACAGGCTTCTACCCTCTAGTGTTGGCCACCAGGTAAGCATTATCAAGTTCCACTGGAAGAATTCCAGTTCTGGTTTTGTTGACAGTTTACAAGTTTTGGGTTATTCGTTGAGGAAGGAATTCTTCCAATACAAAGCCACCCGACTCAAGGTTTTTTTTTATGTATTAGATTCGGTGGCAGTTCCTAGAGTACCCAATTCAGGGTTTCTCTGCGGGCTTTCTCTAGTGTCAATGGGATTTGAGTCCCGATTAACTATGTCCAAGGTATTGGTTACTCTGGTGCACTTCCAGGCTTTTAATGCCTTCAGGCTTGCTATGTTGAATGATTATAAACGAATTTAGCTCAATGTGAAGAAAACTGTTTAAAGATTTATCTGGGCCATGGGTCCATTTGTATATGTTAAACTTAGTTGTGCATGCCGAGCTAAAGCTGGATCCTTAAGGCTTATTTTCATACTTATTTATGAACTGGGTTTTTCTGGAAATGAGATTGTAAATTTTATAGATACTGTGTTATTAAATTTAATTGCTTCAATATTAAAGAGTTGTTTTCGTGTTATGCAATTCATGTTTTATGAGCTTCTAGATTCATCGTCCTTTGCTCGGAAATTTATAATTGGGGTTGAGCAGAACCCAATGACTTATTGCATACTTTACATATATTCCTCATGGTTATCACTTTTCATACAATATTTAACTTTCAAGTGTACTGCCTTTTATGGCCATAAGTTCTCTTTCATCTCTGGTTATGGAGGTTTAAACCCTTATCATGATTCGCTTCACTATTGAAAGTTAATATAGCTATATGATTTTCTTCACTATCGAATGTTAGTATAGCTACATTCATGTAGGAAAAGAAAGGGTTTGGGTTTTGGGTTCTAGATACATGCGGGTCTGCATGCCTCGCTACAATTTTCTTTTTGAAAACTATCATAGTTGTCTCTCCGCTGATTGTCTTTCGAGGGTTTGAATCTGCCCTCTAGATTTTTTTCTATATTTTTCGTGTTTTGGCATGGTTAAATAAAGAGCTCTTATATGGTCATTCTATTAGTTAACTAGATGGATTCTTATCCTCTACGAGAACAATCTCTTGTTAAACCTGAGTCTACTATATTCTTTGAATTCTACAAATAGTTTATGGTCAAATAACTATAGACTTCTCATGCAGTTATTTCTAGTTCAAAAATAAAACGAATAACTCTTACATAGACTACTATCTCATATATTTGTAAAGATATAGAGGAGAAGACACCCATCTTTCCTCTCAAATTCCTCTATTATTCACTGTAGAAAAGGCCTTCCGCACCTCTTTTAATACAAGTATGATACATGATAAAGTTCACACAGCAGTTTCCCTCAGAGGTTTTCTTTACTTACCTGGTCTTTCCAGCTGGTAAAGATCTCCTTGAAGGTTCACCCAGAGCTTGGGACTCCTGCTGCCTCTCAACCGCCCGACCATGAGATTCGTCTTTCAGGACGAGAATCTCCCCCTAGCTTACTTTCTAGACAACAGTCTTCTGCAAGTTACTTGCACATTGTGCATGGATATCTGATCATCACCAGACTTAGCCTCTTTTCTCTTCCTCTGCCTATCCCTATAGCTCAGATTTTCCTCCCCTCCCCTCCTTTTCTCTGGAAACTCTTCCAGTTAGGGGAGGTAGTTAGGGTTGCAATCACAGCAACTGTCTTTTGCCAAAAGAAAACTTCCTTCTTGAGAAATTACCAGCTCTTAAAAGAAAAACATTTCTTATCCTTCATAATAAAAACAAATACTATTAAATTTTAAACAGATAATAATATCATATTCAGTTTGTATTTACCACAGTAAAACCAAATATTTACATTTTTCCTGGGGCATTACATCTCCCCCTCCTGAAATTGGACATCGGCCCGATGTCTTTTGGCCATGAACAACCCTGGATAAGCTTTTTCCATGAGCTCTTCATCTTCCCAGGTGGCCTCATCAGGCCCAAAGTGCTACCACTGCACTTTAACTTGGGTAATAGCTCGTTTCCGAAACATTAATTCTCTCTGGTGAAGGATGTTCATTGGCTCGACCAAGATTTCTCCTTCCGGCTCGACCTGAAACATGCAACATCTTAAATCAGTTAAAAAAAAAAAACTCATTTAGATTGATCTACCAGAGCTATTTCTTACCTGTATATCCTGCTAGCTGATTACATGCTTAAGATCATAAACATATTTTTTTAACATGGAAACATGAAAGACATTGTGGACCCATATATGACTCGGCAAAGCGAGCTGGTATGCTACCGGCCCAATTCTTACTAAGACCTGAAAGGGTCCACAAAATTAGGGTGCCAACTTAGCACACCTGCTCCATTGTAATGTGCTCTTTTTAGCCTGAATTCTCACATGCACATGATCATCGACTTGATATTCCTTAAACTTCCTTTTCCAGTAAGCAAAGTTCTTTTGTCTATCCTGAGCTACCTTTAGATTGGATCATATATTATTAACCATTTCCTCCATTTCCTTAAGCATTTTAGGTCCTAACATCAATCTGTCTTCCGGTCCACCCCAACTTGAGGGAGTGTGACACTTCCGCCCATACAATACTTCAAATGGGCTCATTTGCAATGATGTATGATAGCCATTATTGTATACAAACTCAACCAAGTGTAGATAATATTCCCACTTGGTTGGTTGTTGCATTACATATGCTCTTAACATGTCTTCCACCACCTAGCTCACTAGTTCGGTTTGTCCATCAGTCTGAGGGTGATAAGTTGTACTGAAATTCAACTGAGTTCCCAATTCTCAAAATAATGTTTTCCAAAAGACCGATGTAAATTTTACATCACGGTCTGAAATTATTGTTTTTGGTAACACATGCAGCCTAAATATATTCTGCGTAAAAATATGGGCAATCTGCACAGCTCTATAAGTAGATTGCACAGGTATAAAATGTGTTGATTTAATTAACTTGTCCACCACCACCATGATGGAGTTATTATTTTTCTTTGACTTGGGCAAACTCGTTATGAAGTCCATAGATATGGCTTCCCACTTCCATTCTGGAATGGGTAATGGTTGTAATAACCCCGCAGGGTGTTTGTGTTCTGCTTTAATTTGTTGGCACTCCAGACAGTGTGCCAAGTACTCAACCACATTTTTCTTCATATACAGCCAATAATATTCCTTTCGGAGTGCAGTGATCATTTTCTAATATCCTGGGTGTCCAGCGTAGTGACTTTTATGATATTCATCCAAAATCAAGTTTTTAATGCTGTTCTAACTGGGCACATACAACCTTTTCTTGTAATACAACATTCCAGCAACATCCAAAGCATAACCTTGATGTTTTTCCTTGCTGGTTGAGTGTTGAACTTGCTGTTTTATTTGATGATATGCGGTATCTTGTTTTGATGCCTTTTTAATCATTTCTTTGAAGGGGCTTTTCCCTTCACTGCAAGAAATGTCATATAGACATTGTAATTTCTGACTTAAAGCATCCGCCACCCGGTTCTCTTTCCCTTTCAAATGCTTTATCTCCAAATAAAAACCACTTAAGAAATCCACCCACCGTGCTTGCCTAGCATTTAAGGTGGGCTGGCTAAAATAATTGGTCAGACTGTGGTGGTGTGTCAATAATAAAAATTTTATTCCCATAAGATAATGTCACCACATTTTTAAAGCATGAATGACGACTGCCAATTCCAGATCATAAGTAGAATATTTCTGCTCATGCTCTTTTAATTTTCTTGACTCGTAAGAAATTACCCCCCCTTCTTGCATTAACATGCCCCCTACCCCTTCCTTACTTGCGTCTGTGCACACCACATATTCTTTACTAGGATCGGCTATGCTTAGAATGGGTGCGGTGGTGAGTAGATGCTTAAGTTGCTCAAATTTTTTTTGGCATTCTGGGGTCCATCTAAAGGTTCTTCCTTTTTTTTGTAAGGAATTGATAGGATAAGCTACTCTCGAAAATCCTTCTACAAATTGCCTATAATAACCTGCTAGTCCCATGAAGGATCTGATGTCTGCCACATCCTTTGGTACCAACCATTCCATTATGGTCCTTATCTTTTTGGGATCCACCGCGATCCCTTCTTTAGTGATTATATGCCCCAAATATTGTATTTTTTCCTTAAAGAAATCACACTCGCTGAACTTGGCGTATAATTGGTGTTCTCGGAGGGTTTGCAGTACCATTCTAAGGTGCTCCTTATGCTCCTCCATAGTTCGGGAATATACCAGTGTATCATCAATAAAAATTATCACAAACTTATCCAAATACTGATGAAATATGTTGTTCATTAAACACATAAAGGTTGCGGGGGCGTTGGTTAACCCAAAGGGTAACACCACAAACTCATAATGACCATATCGTGTTCTAAAAGTAGTTTTAGCTATGTCTTCTCTCTTTAATCCTAATTTGGTGATACCCTTATCATAAATCAATCTTCGAGAATACCGTTGCTCCTTTTACTTGATCAAAAATTTCATCAATACGTGCTAGAGGATACTTAGTTTTTATTGTCAATTTATTCAATTGACGATAATCCATACACATGCGAAGGGTCTCGTCTTTCTTCTTAACGAACAACACTGGGGCTCCCTAGGGTGACACACTAGGGCGAATGTAGTTTTTGTCTAACAGATCCTGTAATTGCATTTTTAACTCTGTCAATTCTGGTGTGCTCATTTTGTATGGTGCTCGGGATACCAGGGCTGCTCCTGGCACCAATTCATGGTAAAATCTAGGTCTCTCTTGGGTGGTAGCTTGGGAATCTCATCTAGAAACACATCAGTGAATTCTTGTATCACCGGAATGTTTTCCAATGTGGCTGTTTTATTTTTCGAGTTGGCATAACCCACTTGGATGGCATAAATCTGACATCCTATTCTAATGCATTTTGTCAACTAAGAGGTGGTTGTTGGCCAAATCTGCACTGGCCGCTTAATTCCTTGCATCTCTTCCTTCGCTCCAAGCTCATCTTTGTAACAGATAGTCTTTATTTTACAATTTATAATGGACCAATGTTTTTCTAACCAGTCCATACCAATTAGTACATCATACAAACCAAGGGGAAGCACACTTAAATCTGCCATCACTAGTTGTCCTGCTATCTTTAAAGGGCAGTTTTTGACCTTAGCAAGCACTCATCTCTTTGCCCCTGTTGCCAGTTGTACTAGCCAAGGGTCTTTAAATTTAAAAGGTTGCAATTTAAAATGCTCCACAACCTTAGGACTAATATAACTTAACGTAGCTCCAAGATCAATGAAAACAGTTACAGCAAGGTCTAAGATCTTACCTTCAAACTCCACCATGGTCGGCTGGTACTCCACCTGACGATCTTCCAAGGCAGTATTAATCTTTGGTAAACTACGTCCTATCACCAACTGTAGATGCTTCATAGATCTGGGAAACCTGTTCGGTTCCCTTTCGTTGAGGGCAGTTTTTTACGTAATGAGGCCCACCACAGCCCCAACATTGCACTAGAAGCCTTGTTGTCCCTTCATTGTCTATTTTCTAGGTTGTTCGTTAATTTTGGACTCATTGGTTGGCCTTGATATGAGCGGATTCTTCTGTATATTTATGCTATTTTACCCTTTGGCAAATCCTTTGTTACCAGCACCTCGATTTCCTTTAGTATTTCCAGCCAACTTGTTGCTTCTCTTATCAACCCACCTTTTACCCAAGATTTCCCCCTTCTGTTTACTTTGCTGGTAACAAATCCTGGCTTTACGTATTACCTCATCCATCGTCTTTGGACTGTCAAACTCAATTCTTTCTCTCATGGTCAAAGGTAAACTACTGATGAACCTTTGTACTTTAGCTTTTTCCTCTCGAATATAAGGCACATAATGGAGTAATAAAGTAAAACGAGTGATAAAATCATCCATTGTCTGTTGTCCCAATCACAGGTCATGGAATTCTCTTGCTTTTTCGTCATAAAAACATTCGGTCAAGTATATTTCCTTAAAGTATTTTTGAAAATTTTTCCAAGTAATATTCTGTTCACTTACTCCTCTTACAATCTTAACTTCTTCCCACCACAGGGTGGCTTTCCCTTGTAATTGGAAAATGGCTAGCCATGCCTTGAGGTTGTGGTTGTATTCATATAGTTGGAAGTACTTGTTCATATTAATCAACCAAGCCTCGGCTGCTTCCTCCAATTATCCATCAAAGTGTGGTAGTTTTATCTTACGAAACTCCCCTTGCAATTCTATCCATTGTCTTTTTTATTTATGTTTCTCAGAAGCATTATCAGATCATTCTTCTCGTTCTTCCCCCCTTCCTTCTGACTTCTCTGGTTCTGTGTGGTGATTTTTCTCCTCCGACACCCTTTTCTACTCAGTGCTGGGATTCGGCGGTTGCTAATTCTACTTGTCAGATAGGCTCTTTATAATCCTTTCTTGTTTCGTGGTTAACGTCGCATTATCCTCTTGCAATCAAGCCATTTCATTTTTCAACTCCTGTACTGTCTCTAATATTGCAAGGTTCATATTGCGAGCCTCCTCTCCAAGCTGTACCCATAGCTCAGGATTAGTTTCAGGGCCTATTGTTGGCCCCTGACCCACCACAAACCTGTGCGAAGCACTTTCGGTTCTCCTCATGTTGGATGTCATCTGTTTCCCTATACTTATCACAAGAAGAGGAATAGAAGAAACCTTAACGCATTAACTGTTTTTTCTTACAAACGAGAGAAAGAAAAAAATAAATGCACTATATCTAAATATTTTCCATCCACAAACTTGCCAGAGGCCACAATTTTTGAAACTTGGCACTGATACCACTTGTTAGGTCCCTATTTACAACACATATATCTACTATGTAATTTTTTTTTAACTTATTTCAAACCTTGTTTAAGTATAAGATTAAGATAACTCTGCCCATATAAATATTTTTTAACTCCATCCATTTAACGATGATACAAAGTTTAATTTATGACGATGGAAAAATCTCTCTGGTGAAATGGATAATGATTGCATTTAGTGCGTGGTACATTTAACCTTTTACCTTCCAGCTATCGGCTTGCCAGCTTCCAACACCTGGCCTAACATTTAATTCTCTCCTACTCTATCATGTGATGAGGCATGGGAATTCGTACCCTCTCTTACTGTGCTCCTCGAGCTACTCCAGTCTTCGACAGTGAATATTAGCAAATGTCAATCCAAGGGACGTGCTTTGTTCGGTGGTTTACGCCTTTGCTTATCCGACAGATGGAGGCAATCTGCCATTTTTCTCTACCGCTTGTTTCAGTTCTATTTCCTCTTCCTTCGCACTGAAACTATTAGACAGTCTGTGTTCATCCTTCCAAGTTCAACATCTTGAGCCGATCTATCCATGATTCAAATAACTTTGTGCTCAGGTAAGGGTTTTTACGCTAGTTGAAATGCTTGATCCTTTTCTCTTTTATTGTCTTGTGATGTTCACGTCTATAACAGTTCTCTGCTTTCTTTGTCTTATAGATGTAGGGGTAAGGTTTGCGGCCAAGGAATACCACTTTCAATATGGACTCGGCGGTCCTTCACAGGCTTCCACCCTCCAGCGTTGGCCACTGGGTAAGCATTGTCAAGTTTCGCTGGAAGAATTCCAGTTCTGGTTTTGTTGACAATTGACAAGTTCTGGGTTGTTTGTTAAGGAAGGAATTCTTCCAAAACAAAGCCACCCGACTCAAGGTTTACAATTTTTTTTTTTTTTTTTTTTTACTTCTGTTATGTATCAGATCTGGTGGCAGTTCCTAGAATACCCAATTCAGGGTTTCTCTGCGGCCCTTCTCCAGTGTCAATGGGATTTGAGTCCCGATTAACTATGTCCAAGGATTTGGTTACTCTGGTGCACTTCCAGGCTTTTAATGCCTTCGAGCTTGTTATTTTGAATGATTATAAATGACTTTAGCTCAATGTGAAGAAAACCTTTTAAAGATTTATCTGGGCAGAGCCTACTGTAGTTTTCTAGTTTATATATATATATATATAGATATATATTACGTTTTGACATTATCGATAATTCTTGTTTATTTGAAGAGGGCCATGGGTCCATTTGTATATTTTAAACTTAGCTGTGCATGCCGAGCTAAAGCTCGATCCTTAAGGCTTCTTTTCATAGTTATTTATGAAATGGGTTTTTCTGGAAATGAGATTGTAAATTTTATAGATATCCTGTTATTAAATTTATTTGCTTCAATATTAAAGAGTTGTTTTCGTGTTATGAAATTTGTGTTTATGAGCTTCTGGATTCACAGTCCTTTGCTCGGAAATTTATAATTGGGGTTTAGCAGAACCTGATGACTTATTGCATACTTTACATGTATTCCTCATGGTTATTGCTTTTCATACAATATTTAACTTTCAAGTGTACTGCCTTTTATGGCCATAAGTTCTCTTCCATCTTTGGTTATGGAGGTTTAAACCCTTATCATGATTCGCTTCACTATTGAATGTTAATATAGCTACATGATTTTCTTCACTATCGAATGTTAATATAGCTACATGCATGTAAGAAAAGAAACGGTTTGGATTTTGGGTTCGAGATACATGCGGGTCTGCATGCCTCTCTGCAATTTTCTTTTTGAAAACTATCATAGTTGTCTCTCCGTTGATTGTGTTCTGAGGGTTTGAATCTACCCTCTAGATTTTTTCCTGCATTTTTCGTGTTTTTTCATGGTTAATAAAGAGCTCTCGTATGTTCATTCTGTTAATTAACTATATGGATTCTTATCATCTAGGGGAACAGACTCTTGTTAAACTTGAGTCTGCTATATTCTTTGAATTCTACAAATAGTTTATGGTCAGATAACTATAGACTTCTCATGCAGTTATTTCTAGTTCAAAAATAAAAATAATAACTCTTACAAAGACTACTATCTCATATATGTGTAAAGATATACAAGAGAAGACACCCATCTTTCCTCTCAGATTCCTCTACTATTCACTGTAGAAAAAGCCTTCCGCACCTCTTTTAACAGAAGTCTTATACATGATAAAGTTCACACAAGAGTTTCCCTCAAAGGTTTTCTTTACTTACCTGGTCTTTCCAATTGGTAAATATCTCCTTGAAGGTTCACCTGAGCCTAGGACTCATGCTACCTCTCAACCACCCGACCATGAGATTTGTCTTTCAAGACGAGAATCTCCCCCCTAGCTTACTTTCCAGACAACAGTCTTCTGCAAGTTACTTGCACATTATGCATGGCTATCTGATCAGCAACAGACTTAGCCTCTTTTCTCTTCCTCTGCCTGTCCCTACAACACAAATTTTCGTCCCCTCCCCTCATTTTCTCTGGAAACTCTTCCAGTTAGGGGAGGTAGTTAGGGTTGCAATCACAACAACTGTCTTTTTCCAAGAGAAAACTTCCTCCTTAAGAAGTTAACAGCTCTTAAAAGAAAATCATTTCTTATCCTTCATAATAAAAACAAATATTATTAAATTTCAAATAGATGATAATATCAGATTCAGTTTTTATTTACCATAGTAAAACCGAATATTTACATTTTTCCTGGGGCATTACAAGTATATTCTGAATATAAAATTTTAATAACTAAAAATCTGTAAAATAATGTGAAAATATAGTACCTTTTATAAAATATAATATTATTATAGATAAATCCATCACACATGATTTTCAAGAAGTTATTATTTTTCTTTGGATGGATGCTTTGGAAGTATGGGGACTTAGCCTGTTGCTTAGAACACAACAAGGGCGTGGATCGATGAAATTATGTTGAAGTCTATTATTATATTTCTATTTCTTCACCATGTGTGTTTCACATGGCCTTGCTTCTCAATGAGTGTGATTCAGTGAGGCTTGCACTTATGTCAGGTGAGAATTGAAATTTGGTGGGGCTTAACGACTCATATTATTATTTAATTTTAAAAATAGTTATTTCTTAATAAAATTTTCAAAATTGTGAACAATTATTATTGGCTTTTATCAAATTGATTTTAATTTGCCTAATTTATTTAACTACAGTCATTAGTCACAAGTGGAGAGATTTTATGTCTTTTTTTCTCTTTGAAAAAAACGTTGTCATGTCTAAAGGAGTTAATGTTGTGAGCAACTATTGGTAGTTTTAAGAACCCTCAAGAATTCATGTTGAAGGTGTATAACTAGGTATATTATTGATCCTGGCCTTGACTTCACTATTAGGGTATTTTGTAGGGAAAATATTCCCCACCAACAATTTGAAGTGATAATCGACACATAGACTCTGAGATAACTAGGAGTGATATGGTTGGTGTTGTACCCATGCACATAAAGCTTATCAAATGTTTTTTCCTTCTCCAATTTGTAGATGCAAACAATGTTAAAATTATGTTGCATACTAGTCCCTGGATTTGCAATACTACCTTCCTGGTTATAGAAGTCTAGACTTCGAACTCCTCAATCTATTATGCGATTAAAATAACTTATCTTGTCTAGATTGAGTCCGTTAGTCTCTTGATGTAATTATGGCCAAAACTTCATTGTATTGTTAACCCCTTATGGGAGGTTATGTGCCTAGAACTAGATAAGCTTAAACACTAGGCCGCAACCTCAATGGTGTGTTAGGGTTAACCTATCCCCAATTAGGCAATAGAAGGATCTATTGGCCTATTTGTTAAGTCAACTTTCCCAACACATACTTTTGTTGTCAAATCCCTTATCACCAAATCGATGGGTCCTAAGGAAGGATCCATGACACTTCCTTATCAATGTATTTTGTGAATTTTCCCCTTAGTTTCGTTTAATAAAGGTGGTCATTTATCCAATAGGATTGGACTAGATTATGCCCTATCCATGATTTTTCATCTCCAAGTTCCCTCCTATATAGGCAAGGAAAGTGTCTCTTCCACAAATACACATACAAGTGATCCAATCCAAAAGGGATTTCTTCCTACAAAGATCATTGAAGGTTACATGCATTGAGTGATGACTACACATACACTATAGCAAGTAGATGTAATTGGCTAACCTCATGGGCCACAAGCACCCTTTATTATGCGACTTCACAAGGCCTAAGCTTACCTTCCACTTGATACATTATGTTCTTCCACTTATTAGATCTTGAATAACTTATTATCCTCCTTGGTTATATATTCACAAGACCCTTTAAAAAATTAATTTCTATGGTCGCTTATGACCCCATTCAACTCTCCTATCTCATTGACCCTAATGGCCCCCAAGATAAGAATTTTAGATTATTGTGCATGGATGTAAGAGTAGAGAAAAAAATAAGTCTTTTATAGCCTCATTGATGATCATGACCCTGGTCCATTAGGCCTCAACGCCTTTAACCCAAACCCCCAAGGTTTTGGACCCAAGTATATTTTCATAACCTAAAATGCCTAGCTTGTCATAGTGAACAACACTTGTATTTAACAATATCTTAATAATCCCCTCCTTATTAATCAATGCATTTCAATGGTCTTGCTATCCCCTTTCTATGTCATTGTCATACCAAGATACTTTGATTGGGGAAAATGACCTAACAAGGCCAAAAAATACAATGCTCAGTGATTACTTTAATGTCGTCCATACTTTTGGTGTGGTTTAGAGCCTCAAAGTAAATTAAGTAAATATGAAAGGTACACTAGGTTTATGTGCAAGTGCCCTAATGGAATTTCTATGGCTTAAACATCATGGGAGAAAATTTATTGTCCACCAAATGTTGACTTCCCTTAATGGAATAAATGTGTTATGTTTGTAAGAAGTCATAGTCACAAGATTTATGATATGCACAACCTTATATATTATTTTCCCAAGAGCTCAAAATTTTTTCTAATCATTTTGATGAAAAAGAGAGATAACTAATCTAGGCTCTCCTGAACTTACTAATGTAATTGTTGACTAGGTTGTTGACCTCATCTAGAGACTTGTCTAGTGTATGTTAAATCTACATTTTCATATCCTTATGTTGGCTAATCTCTTGCCTCTAATAAATTTGGAGTAAGGTACACCTTTATATATTGTATAGCTAATGATATTATTATTGTGCCATGGATTTTATGTTGAGATTTTAACTTTGAAAATTTTCATTGTTGATATAATCTTTTAAGACAACCACCCTCCACACTGAGGCATAAATTTAATATATATAAAAAAAGTAAATTATCTACTCTTAATAAACACTTATCTCTTAATGATGAACCAAGTTAGTGATTTGAAATGTTTGAAAGAAATAAATCTACTTGCATGTGGCATTCATATCATTAAGTTGGTAGAATTTTCTCAAGGCAAAGAGGGAGTGGTACAAGTTTTAATTTCTTGTATTGTAAAAGAAGCATGGATGGTCCTTAAGACTCACCATGGGTTGTATGATCATAAGAAAAACTATAAGCATGATTTAGCAAAAGCTTGTTTTACCTAGACCAACTTTCACAAAGGTGTTAGTAGAATTAATGACAAAAAAATAAATAAAACTCTTCTCTCTTAACAAAATTTGTTTTAATTTGATATGAATGGTAGTTGACCAATATCCATGGTTTTCATGTCTACCTTTCTAACCATTAGCCAATTTAGTTCTCTATTTCATAGGGTGCATATAAAATGTGCTTGTAAAAAAATTCTTACATCCTCCATATATCTCATCTCCAGAAATTTATTATCATATATAGCATTGTTGTGACTATAGTGGGAAATTTGTGAGATTTCCGTTATTATTATAGTAAGATTCCATTCAAAATGGAAAAGATTGATGACTTTTGGTCATGCTTGTTTTAAAATAATTTTTTTTTTTTTTTTTAATTATCATATTTTAATATTCTTGTTAATGGTTCATTAGCAATTGATATTTGGTAATTAATATTATTTTGTAGAATTGCCGATTTCTTTTTCAAGTAATTAGGAAATTTTTCTATTATCGAACCGTTATATTATTATATATATATTAATATAATATATATAATATATATTATATTATATATATATATAATATATATATATATAAGTACATACTATGTATTGCCACTCCTAGAGATAGTCTCTAGGTTGATAGGAGACCAATGCCTAGGACATCCTAATTAGCGTTGTCAAATTTGTCTCAAGGACTTGTACCACGACAATTTTGCATGTAATTCAAATAAGATTGATTCAAAACCATTCATAAAGATACAATGTATGAACTAACACAGACGCAAGAATACACAAGAAACTATCCTCAATCGGTGGTGGCCAAATCAGATTGAGAGCTTGCAACAAATCAATTGTTAAGACATATGTAATTGTAAAAGACAGTAGAGGAGAAATCCATCATACTGAGCTTAAATATTAAGAATTTTGTATATCTGGGTTTAGAGAGAAACGATAGAAAGGAAATTCTTATGGAATGCTACGATACATGGAGCACATTTTAAAGACTTAATTTCCACATCCATATAGGCATTATTCATTAATAAATTGATCAAAATGAATCTTATACAGGCATAATTGATCAATAACTTGTTCGAAATGAATCTGCAACTAATGAGAAATATATATGGAAGCTACTTGACATGAAATCTGAGAGTAATATTCAACATATATGAAAACATATTGCAATCCAATAAGTTGGAATCACCAAAAATATTGCATTAATTTTATAACAAACATACATACATCAAGATTCATAATATTGTCTTCATGAAACCAGGAAAGGTCCTTTCTAAGAGTTCTTTCCAAAAATTATGAACCTTGTTTAAGTGTTTCTTCCCTCTTTTTATAAGGAGAGGGGGAGCTTGAGAAACAATTACAAAATATCTCAGCCGAGCTCAAGTTGTCCCATCAATGTGTTGTCTCTGCGTGAAGGATTTGTTGTCCAAATAATTGCAACAATTTGATTCCTTTATTTAAAATACATAAAATTACAAAAATAACAAAATGGAACAAATGAATCATGGCAGAGAAAAATATCTCCATGCCATGCCTGTTTGTGCCTCTGATCAGGGCACGTCTTTTACCACAATGTTCCTATTTAGTTACTCGACTGGTTCACCTATCACTTTCTCCTTAACTGCTTGAATTACACACTTTCTATAACTAGGAGAAAACAACTTTGGTGGCCTTGGTGGTGTTTTGGATTCCATATGCCAACCCAATATTGGATCCCCTCTCATAAAAAAATTATCAAACACCAAATGTTCTAAAGTTCCAACGTCCTGATCATCACTCCATGTGGCACATCATGAGTGGTGACACGTATCATCTAGATTTGTCCCCTTAGGCCCCTAAAAATACCAAAACTTCCTTCCACATGTCTTGTCATATTATCACATCATGTTGACATCATATTCCATTGTAGCTTTATCAAAACCAATTGTATGTTGCCATGTGTCCCGCTAGAGGAGAGAGAAAAGGTCTCGTCAACCTTTGGTTTTGCAATGAAATCCTTCGTTAATCCTTTATCGACATTCTGTGGTGCTTTCTAATACTATCAAAACTTTATGATACCATAATTTTTTAAAGGTTCTCACTTTAAGAAGTTCCAATTCAGCAATACACCGATGTTTTAACATTCCAGTGTGTCAATGCTCCTCCAACCTCAAATACTACCTGCTCCGATGTATCGGGCCTCTGATATTGCGATGTGTGATGTGATGGAACTTTGATATTATGATCTCCAATATTCCAAACCTCCAATATTGCGATCTCTAATATCACTTCCTTCTTAAGGCTTTAAATCCTTGAAACTTTAGCATACCATATCTTTTGATCCAGGAGTCCATTTTTGGACTTCCACATATCATTGGAAAGCTTGCTTAGAGTAGTTTCCAATGGCATCTGGTGTAGGCGTTGAGTCCTTCTGTTTCCTAGAATATGACTGCAAACTTCTCTGCTTATTGACTTTTAGGACATATGAAATCACACCCCCCATGATGATCCTCCACATGAAGAATGAAACTACAATAGGAATCCTTCTAAGCCATGCATTTGCTACAACACATATTCGTGCCAGTCTGCTTGACATCAATGCCAACATTAGCTCCAATTGGAGATAGTCCCTTGTTAACAAGGTGTTCAGAACATGTAGACTAGTAGCCTTCTATCCATTGGGCATGGAATCATTTTATTGAAGTATATAAAAACATAAAGAACTGAAAGTATTATTGATATTTTACAATGGCTGGTTGATATGTCCAATAGGTGATAAATGGACCTCTTAGTGTAAATCTTGAGAAATTTCCCATTTACACGCAGCTCAACCATTTCACCCTCCAAGCTTTCTAGTAAGAAAGTATTGTTTCCCTTTTCCTCAGTAATCTTGAAGGGTCCAAACCATAAGGGATCAAATTTGCCATGTTTCTCTTTGTCTTCTCTTCTTACATCCAACCTCAAAACTAGAACTCCTGGCTGCAAAGGTCTTTCCTTATCTTTCTTATTGAATAAAAATTTTGTTTTCTGTTGGTAGTTGATTAACTTGTGGTTTACATGTTCTCTGTTATCTTGGAGCTCCACTAGTTGATTTATCTTTTGGGTCAGGGGATTTGGTTCTTCTTCCACATATTGTAATATTTTGAAAATAGGCATGGTGAGTTGTATAGGGAATATAGTTTCTTTCCCATAGAACAATTCGAAAGGATATTTCCTATGGATCTTTTAGGAGTGACCCTATTAGCCCATTGTGAAAATTTTAGTTGGGAGTACTAATTTCTCCAGCTTTTTTCAATTGTTTTCTTCTGGATCCTTACTACCATTTTGTTGGAGGACCCAACTAGTCTATTTCCTTATGGATAGTATGTAGTAGAGTGGCCAACTGTAATGTTGAATTTCTGACAAAAGCTAAGAAATTTTGTAGACTTAAAAACCTGAGCGTTATCAGTCACAATTTTCATAGGACACCCAAACCTAGCTAGGATATTTTCCTCCAAAAATTTTATGACCATAGTGTCAGTTGCATTTCGGGCTAGGATTTCTTCCACCCATTTTGTAAAATAGTTTTGGTTGTTAGTGTCCACTTGTGTTGGCTGCTGGAAGAGGGTGTATCTCTCTGATAAAGTCCAATCCCCACTGCCTGAAAGGTTCTTCTATACAAATAGGGATTAATGGGAGTGGGGCTAATTTCTGCTTCTCGATGAACATTTGACACTCTTGGCAGGCTCAAACACAATAATGAACTTCTCCGAATAGTTTAGGCTAATAAAAGCTTGCTTTCAATATCTTATGTGTGGTAGTCTTCTAGTTGTAGTGTCCCCCACAAATGCCACTATGGAAATCATCAACTACCATTTGAGTTTCTGTTTCTACCAAACACAGAAGTAGTATTCCAACCGGTTCTTTCCAATACTGTTGGCCATTGGATATAATAAACTTTTGGGCTTGTAATCTTAATGCTCTATACTTGGATTTATCCATCTTCACCGGGCACCTTAAGAATAACAAATAGTATATGACATCTTTTTACCAGGCAGATGTTTTGTATTTGATATGAATTTTTTGGATCAATGCCTTGATCATCGATTATTGTGTCCCTTATTCATCTTATTTGGTTAATAAGCTAATCCCCAAGGCCTGCCAATTAGACTCTGATAAGTTTTTGATCAATCCCTCTCCTTTAACGAGTTTAGTGTGCTTGATATCCATGTCGTACTCTTGGATTTTGGCAATCCACTTACCTCTTTTTCCATCATTATCCCCTTGCACCAAGATGTCTTTAACAACTATTTTTGGAACATAAGCTACAATGTTAGAGTGTACAACATAAACTCTAAAGGCCCAAAATCTTTGACCAGGGCATAAGCATGTTTTTCCAAGATATTATATTTCAATTCAACCTCTTGCAACAGTTGGCTGAAGAAGGCTATAGGCTGCTTGTGACCTTCATTATTCTTCTGCAATAAGACAACGTCTATAGTATGAGGTGAGGCAAAAGAAAAGATGTAAAATCGTATTGAATAATCTGGGCTAACTAACACAGGAGCCTCTGCAAAAGCTCTCTTGATCCTAGAGAAGGATTCCCAGGAATCTGGATTCCACTTCACTTCGTTCTCCTTCTTCAACATCTCTGTGATACCTTTCACCATCTCTGCATAGTTGGGTATAAATCTCATTAAGAAGTTAATCCTTCCCAAGAACACTTGGACCTATTTTTTATTTCTAGGTAGGGAAACGTGGTTGGTGGCTTCCACATGCTTGGGATCAATCACCACCCCCTCTTGTGCTACTATATGTCCCAACATCTTACCTTCACTCAGAGCAAACTAATATTTCTTTGGATTTAGAGACAACCCATACTTCTGACATTTCTCAAAAGTGAGTTCCAAATGCACAATATGCTCCTCATCTGTTTTAGAAAAAACGGTGATATCATCCAAGAAGACCACTATGAATTTGTCCTATTCTCCTAGGAATTCTATATACATGGCCCTTTGGAAGGTTTCTCCTGCATTTATAAGGCAAAATGAAATTCTTGCATACATAAAGGTTCCCTAGGGTGTAGTGAATGCAATTTTCTTTTGATCATTGGGATGCACTCCTATTGATTATACCTTGAAAATCCATCCATCATGGACATCCGAGCTGAGCCAAATACCTTCTATAATATATAATCCATTTTTGGCAATGGGTAGTTGTCTTTTAATGAATATTTGTTGATGTTTCTGAAATCCACACACAACCGTATCTCTCCATTGTTTTTCCCAACAGGTACTAGCTTTTCCACCCACTCTGAGTACCTCAAGGATACAATGATCTTGGCCTGAAGTAACTTCCTTACTTCCTTCTCAATGGATGGGAGTAAAAGGGGATTGATCTATCTTAGTTTCTACTTAAAAGGCTTCATTCCATTCTTTAAGGAAATCTTATGTTGAATAACATTTGTATCAAAAGTACTTAAATAATCATATGACCAAAAAATACATGTTTATAGGTTCTAAATAGATTTAAGTACCTTTGTTTATATTGATGGGGGTCCCTTTTGACAACTTGAACATCTAGGGTTCATTCTTCGAGTCGATGTTGCAATCCTCCACCTGTTCATCAACTCCTTGTTCAACAGGTTTTGAGGCCACGTTGTTGGATTTCAATAATCTCTGCAAAGGAACTAGGCCACGGGAAATGATATTTTCCTTTAGCTAGAGAACTCTATGCCCTGTGATAGTTTCTTCCCAAGCGGTTGGTTGTTCCTCTATCACTTTTCTTCTTCTTAGTCGATCAAAAAATTCGATAATTCCCCAATGAATTCCATTAAGCTCTTGATTTGTTCATCATCTTCAAACACCTCCCAGTGTCTCACGTTATCAGGCACATAGGGTCTGTACCTAACTTCGACTTCATATCTGAGAAGTGGATTTTGTGGTGGCTTAAAATTACTTGAAGCTATAGCCAAGGAGTCAGCCATTCGATTTCCTTCCCTGGGTAATAATTGGACATTAAAATCTAGGAAGAAGTTGTCCATTAAATCCCAAACCTCATTTATGTAAGCCCTTAACCTAGGGTTCTTAGTTTGACATTGGTTCTTGATTTTCTTTACCACTAGTTCTAAGTCTCCAAACACAATCAAGCATTCAATGTTCCAATTCCTCGCTTCTTACAGGCCTAGTAGTAATGCCTCATACTCTCCCACATTATTTGTTGCTTCAAATTCCAAATTGAATGAGAGAGGGACCAAACTACCCTCTGGGGATATCAACAACACCCCTGCTCCATTACCTTCCTTGGAATTAGAACCATCAACAAAAACTTCCAGACTTTCCTACAATCTCTGAGTTGTTGATCTAATTTGGCTACTGGTTGTACCTGTGTTTCTTCTAGAATAAAATCATCTTCTTCTAGTAGTAAGTAGGTGAGATCCCTTTCTTTCCCATACTCAAGAGCATTATTTGGGCAGTCAACTTTCGTAACTATTTTAATGAACCTTGATTCCCTATATAGTCGCCTTTCTTCTCCACCAAATATAGGGATGGTAGCATAGGTAAGATCCAGCTTGATGGAACCTCCAAATTTAATCCCCAAGATCTGGACAAAAGCATGTCAAACCTTGTCACAATATTAGCTACTACAATTTCCATTACTACACTTTTTAGTGGGATCTGGGCCAAATTCACCACTAAGTCCTTTATCATTCTCAAGCATTTTACCCTCTTAGAGAAAAAAAAGTAGATTTTTCATATGGTTTGGTTATCTGCAAACCTAGTTTCTCCATTACTGATAGTGGCATCAAGTTATGGGAAGCGCACAATTCCAACATGTAGTTATGGAGCCGGAGGTCATGTACTACTAGAGTAACATAAAAAGGTGTTATGGAGGGATCTTGTTCTTCAACATGGGGTCCAAAGATTACCGTTGGAATTTCTTCCTAGAGGTTTGAACTATCATGTGATTGGACTGAAATAGATGAAAGCATGAATTGGGAAACTTGGGCCTAATAAGTGGGTTGTTTCAAGAGCTCAGATAACGGGACCAGGATTTTGACTTTCTCAAGTTCTTTTTGAAGATTAAAGATAGCAAGGCCTTATTCTACAGTGCTAACCTCTACCAACTCTTTTTCTTTTTTCACAAATGGGACTAGAGGGGGGAGGTGACTTATCTTCTTTGACGACTTCGAGCTTATGGCAATTTGGATCTGAAGACTCCTTTTTTTGAATAATTGGATCTCAAGGCCCCTTCCCCTTATCAGCTGGCTTAGGAGGCTCTTGGGAGGAAGCACCTTTGTTTTGGTCTTGTCCCCTCGATCTCTTTCTAGATGACCAAATGTCATATTTCTTATGCAACTAAGCTTGCATGAAATCAATGAACTGCTTGCAGCAATCATCAATCTCACCATCGTTTAGCATTGCATAGAGACCATCCCCCTCTTCTTCATACATTCTGACTTTTGTTCTTAATCATAGAAAGAGGAATACAAGTTTCCCTGAACTTTGTTGGCATCTTGAATCTGCTCCTTTGGATCATCTTCTATATATAATGGAGGATGTATGTGGTCGTGATGTTTATTTTTCTCCCTTTGCAATATCTATAGGGGAGGCCTTTTGTATTGGGGATTGAAACCTCAATCAGTAGCCTGGGAGTTTTGTCATGGAAGGTTTTTATTTTCTAGCTCCAATTTTATCAGTTTATTTGATAAGTTCGTTATTGACTTATCCATCTCCTCCATCTTCTGTTGTTGGGATTCTCTTCCATGACTTGAGGAAGCTACCTCCTCTTTCACATTTTTCTTCTCTCCAAGGTCAATTCTGCTTCTTGACTTCCCTATTCATGTAAAATTTGCTTCTACCTCAAAAGCATCAATTTGAATTTGGTCCAAGGTATGGGATTTACTCTCTCTAAGTGTGAAGACAAACTATGAGTTAAAGGCCCCAACAAAAACTACTTGGGAAGTAGCCTATGGAGGTTTAATCTCAACAAGTAAACTGTTGTACAATTTATTAAACCCTTTTGTAGACTAGAGATATCCTCATCAGGTTTCCTCTTCATAGTGTTGAACTTAGTAATAATATATCCATGATCTCTCTTCTCTCCCCATTTCTGCATCAAAAAATTCTCCATCTCTTCCCAAGTGACAATGGAAGCATCTGGAAAGGACTTGAACCATTTTCTGGCCTCTCCATCCAGAGATTGAACGAAGAGTCTCAGAACTAGATCCAGGTTCTCGACGTTTAAATTTTCTGCAAAGGAACAAAAAGCTTCTATGTGTCTCTACGCTGATGTGTCATCTTCTCCATTAAACCTGAGTATGAGTTTGAGATAGTCTTGTGGCATAGCACTTAAAGGTTGAGGTAGGTTTATGGGGAGCATATTTGTTTAACAAGAAACCTAAAACAACCATCTGGAACAGAGGTGGTGGTGCTAGGTTTATTAAGGATCTTTGGGCTATGACCAATTGTGAGACAATTGACTAACCGTCACTTGAGAAACTATTTACACTATGAGTAAGATTGCTCTTGAGGATATCTTTATTGTTCTCAACCTCAAAAGGTAATTGCTTGATTATTTTTTTGAAAAAATATAAAATTTACAATTACTTTGTCATAAAGTAATTGCTTGATTATTTTTTTGAAAAAATATAAAATTATAATTACAAGGTAATTGCTTATTATTTTTTTGAAGAAATATTTAATTATAATTATTTTATAATAAGGCAATTGCGAATTAAGTTATAACTGGTGAGCAATTATATACATAATTTAAAAACAATCTATAAACACTATAAAATCTTATTAATAGACAATTTATCTGAAATGATTTTTAAACGTAGAATGAATAAATAATCAAGTTAAAAATGGAAAAAAATATAGCGAGCCGCAAGTATGTGAACAACTCATTTAACGATGATGTAAAAACATTCAAATGCAAAAAATTCAGTATATTCGGAATATAAATTTTTTATGTTTGTAAATTTATAAACGAAAATATAATTTTTAATAAAAATAATATTATGTATAAATTCATTAGACATGCCTTCGTTTTTCCAAAGAAAACTGATTTGAAAAGATGATGTCGAAGTCCATTATTAGCCCCCCTGCACGGGACTATATACTCCTTGCGTCAAAGTCTCTTGATTTTAGCACATGGTCTTGCTTTTAGTGTGATTACATGAGGTTTGCATCTATGTATTAGGTGAGAATTAAATTTGGTGGAAGTATATAATAATTAACATTATTTATATTTTGAAATTATTATTATTATTATTTAGTTTTAATAATTGTGATTTTACAATAAGATATTTTAACTTGTGAATTGTTATTACTTGTTTTATTATATTGATTTTAGTTTGTCTAATTTATTAGATTATGGCTATTAGTCATAAATGGAGAGGTTTTATGGCCTTTTTTTTAGCTAAAAAAAATATCATGATGTTTAAAGGAGCTAATGTTGTGAGAAAAAATTGTCTCCAAGAGCCCTTACAAGTTTGTGTGGAAGGTGTGGTAGGTGTACAACAAGGTAATATTTTCGATGTTGCCCTTGGTTTCACTATTAGGGTGTTTTGTAGGGAGAATATGCCCCCTCACCAATAATTTGAGGTGATAATTGACACCCATACTCAATATAACTAAGAGTGTTATGGTTGGTGTTATACCCATGTTCATAAACTAATAAAAGGATTTTTCCTTTTCAATTTTCAACTGCAAACAATTATAAAAATGTGTTGCATATTAGTGCTTGGATTTGCAAAAATATCCTCTTGGTTATGAAAGTCTGGATTTGAACGCATTAATCTATTATGAGGTTAAAAACGCTTTTCCTATCCAGATTGAGTTCCTTAGTGCCTCATTGTAACTATCACTTGAAATTCATCCTATTGTTACCCCCTTATAGGAGGTTGTTTTCCTAGAACTATATAAGTTCTAAAACCCTAGGTCACAACCCCAATTATGTGTTAGGGTTGATCTATCATCAACCATGCAAGAGAAGGATCCATTCACCTATATGTTAAGTCAACCTGGCAACACCTCCTTTTGTTGTCAATGTGACACTTCATTATCACTATCTTATATAAATTTTCCCCTTAATTTCATTTAATAAAGAGTGGTCCTTTATCCAAAGGGATTGGACTAGATTATGCCCCATCTGTCTTTTTGCATCTTCAAGTTCCCTCCTATATGGTAAGCATAAGTTTCTCTTCCATAGATACTCATATAACCAATCTAATCCAAGAGGGGTTTCTTCCGACAAACACCATTGATGTTTGCATGCATTGGGTCAAGACTACACGTACATTGTAGTAGGTAGATGCAATTGGCCAACCTCTTGGACCAAAAGCATCTTTATTATGTGATTTCATAAGGTCTAGGATTACCTTCCACTTGCTACATTGTGTTATTGCACTTCTTGGATACCAAATAGCTTATTATCTTCCTTGGTTATATATTCACAAATGCCTTAAAAAATTTATTTTTTATATGTACCTAAAAGTAGAGAGAAAAATAAGTCTTGTGAAGTTCCATTGATGATCACGACCCTGTTTCATTGAGCCTCAATCCCTTCAACCACAAACACCAAGGTTTTTGACCCAAGTATCTTTTTGCAACCCAAAATGCCCAGCTTTTCATAGTGAAATGCACTTGGATTTAGAAATACCTTAGTAATCCCCTTTTTGTTAGAAAATGAAGTTCAATAGTCTTATTCTCCCCTTCTATGTCACTATCATATTGAGCTAATTTGTTCAGTGCAAATAACCTAACCAGACCTGAAAAGTTCTTGGTAACTATGTTAATGGAAAAAATACTTTTTGTGTGGTTTAGATTCTCAAAGTAAATTAGGTGAAGATGAAAGGTTCATTAGTTTTATGATGCAAGTGCTTTCATGGAATGGGGTTAAACAACTCTAAGAGAATATGTATTGTCCACCAAATGTTGACTTTCCTTAATGGGATAGTTGTGCTATGTTTGTAATAAGTCAAAGTCACAAGCTTTCTTCTATGCACAACATTATCTAGTATTTGTCAAAGATCCAAATATATTTTATAATCCTTTCGATGGAAAAGGAAGGATCACGATTCTAGTATGTCTTAAATTTAGTAGTGTAATTGTTGACTAGGTTGTTAACCTCGTGTAGAGATATGTATAGTGTATGCTAAATCTATATTGAAACTTCATTATGTTGGTTATTCATTGTGCCTCTAGTAACTATGGATAAAGGGAATACTTCTTACATTAAACAACCAATGAAGTTGTTAGTGCAACGTGCTTCTATGAGGAGACTTTAACTTGGTAGAATTCCATTCTTGATATAATCTTTCAAGACAACCAGTCTCCACATTTAAGAATAAATTTAATATAACTAGAAGTAAATTATCTTCTCTTATTCAACACTTAATCTCCTAATGTTGAACCTAGATAGTGGCTTGAAATTTTTGGAAGAAATAAACCTACTTCCATGTAGTATTGTTGTGTGTAA
Organism: Pinus taeda; assembly: GCA_000404065.3. Taxonomy (NCBI): domain Eukaryota; kingdom Viridiplantae; phylum Streptophyta; class Pinopsida; order Pinales; family Pinaceae; genus Pinus; species Pinus taeda. The sequence goes on from APFE030296620.1 coordinate 50,153, forward strand.
ATTGGTAAAATTTTCTCAAGACAAAGATAAAGTCTTGCAAGCTTGTTTTTTCTCTATTAAGAAGGAAGCATGAATGGCCCTTAAGGATCACCATGTGTTTTATGGTCCTAATCAAAACTATAAGCATGATTTAGTTAAACCTTCATTGACTTCGACCAACTTTCATAGAGGTGTTAATATAATTTAACAAAAACTAGATTGATTTTTTCTCTTAGAAAAAATTGTTTTAATTTGATGTGAATGGTAGTCGACCAACATGCATGGTTTCCATGGCCACCTCAACAATTAGTCAATTAAGTTCTCTCTTTCGCAGGGTGCATAGAAAATGTGGTTGCCAAAAACTTATTACATCCTACATGTATCTTGTATCAAAAGTCCTGATTGTCCCATATCTATAATATTGTTGCAACTATAGTGGGAAATTTGTGAGATGTTAATATTGTCTTAAATTTTCCTTCAAAATGGAAAAAATGATTATTTTTTAGTCATGAGTTGTTTTAAAATACACTTTTATATATTTTCAAATTTCTCACTTTTATATATTTTCAAATTAGATAATTTTTGAGGTATAAAATGGGCCTCTTAAGGAATATTTTAAAATAATAGAGGAAATAATAAAATAAGATTAGAATACCTTATTCAGTTTTGGAGGGTAAAAATGAAAACTACTTTTTCAACTCATATTTTCAACTTATCTCCCTATGACTTTACAAACTATAATACATCAGGCTAGGGCTATCGTACCAAGGATCGTGGCCCTTTACAATCACAATGATACACGGAATACAACTATAGTTTGGTGTTAGTACGTTGACAACCAATCTATCATTAACAAGAAGACACTTGACCTACTTACTGATGGTGGCCACACACAACCCTTTCAGTCCACATGTCCTAAACACATCTGGTATGTCCTCTTGCCTCCCATTCTGCAACTCCTCAATCTTTCTCTATCAATGAGCTCAACTCATTTAGGTTTCTGAACTCGGCTAAAAAGACTCTTGCCTCTAGTTGCCTCCTTTGTCCTTCAAGGTCTACAACACTTAGGGTTCTAGATCAACTATTCACAACTCCACTTGTGAACATCTCTTTGGTCTGCCTACTTTTTCCATACTACGACTCCAACATGACAAGTCTAGGGCTATGGAGGATACCCTTCTTCTCACTAAATCAATCCTCTACAATACAGTGAAATAGGGCTAGTTGGCTGACCCACTTGACTACCACTTTAGTCCTTCAAAGTTTGCACATCCTTAGGCCCAATACACTTGAACTTCTACCACCCTTATTGTCCTTCACAAGTACAGGACTTAGGGATATTATTTGAGAATCACCTAACAAACCTCCAGCTATACTTGGATTTCCATCAATCTTCCCAACCACAATCAATTAGTTTACTGGTCTAGGGCCCACAACACTGCCCTCATCTAGGTCTCTTCATTTTTTCCACTTAACAATGATTTGAGTCCTCTCTAAATCAATGCTCTTGTGTACCAATTTCTTTGTTGTCAAATCTATGAACATATCTGAACTACTCCTCTTATCATCCTTCTAACAATCTGTATATGACTGAACTAGAGTCACAAATCATCCACTAATAGTCCATTGACTAATTGTTTACAGACTGCTTCAGATCTCTCTCGAAAAATCTATGGGCAATCCACCAAAATCAACTCCTCTTCATGTCATTCCATTATTCATATGGAACATTTATTCTACTCAATCTTTTGGTTGGGTTCCACCCTCCTTTGGATCTTCTATCTCCACACATACTTCTGCAAACCATATTCCATATTTGTTGTCTATATTGGAGAGATAAACCTCACTCTAAGGGTCACAACCCTTCTTCTTCTACGTAGATTTGTCACAGTGTTAAGGGCATACCATATGGACTAAACATGATAGGAAACCACCCTAGATAGGGCATTATACTTCTGTTATGATTTCTTTAGAACAAATGTTATCCACCCATAGCAAAAACAACAACTCTTATCTCCATAAGAGACTCAACCTAGCTCATATGGATCCATAGATTTTGGTCATTTCTTTGACTAAATATTGACATGAACTTTATATCTTTGCGAACCTCAAACTAGGGTTACCTGAGTCAATTTTATGCATGTGGTTACTTATGTTCTCGCCCTAAATTATAGTGTAAGCCCTCCTCCATTTATGTTGGTATTTATCATAGTCCCTGCGACCTACTAATCACCAAAAGACATGGTCTCAACCCTCTCTTTTATTTCATAATTTGATGTGATCTTCACATAGAGACACCACTGAAATCACGTGCCCAAATTCTCATGAGCAGCCTCTCTTGAGCTCGGTATTCGATAAGAGAACCAACAATATGCCATCCTACTTGTTAGCTTGAACCCATTAAGGTATGCAACATTCTTGTGAACCCTCACATGATGATCATACCCTTGGTGGATGATCATGGACTCCCTTTAGTAGCTCTTACTCGACCGTCTAACTCAACCTACTTTAGGACTACATCTCTCCTAGACTCCTTGATCAAATGAGCTCCTTCTCTCTCGATGTTCTTCCCTTCATCCTAAGGCATCCTTAAATAGCTTTTCCTAGGCCTCTTAGGAACCCTCTAGAACTTACGGATTTTATCCATTTAGACCTTAGGAAATATTAATTTTCCTTTTTAATTTTCTTTTAGATTTAAACCCCATCTTGGAACAAAACCCCTTCACTTGGGTTCTTTTCCCACAAATAATTTTGTGATAAAACTCACACAGACCCATCTCAATAGGCTTTTGGAGTACCTCCCAAGCTACACAATTCAACAACATAGTCTAAATGTAGTAACCGTAACTTGGCCAAGCTCTTGTATTCAAGAAAGGACTTCGTTGGATTTGCAAGTTGAAAATTAATTAAGGGTATTTGTGAGGGCATGATAGCTAGGGAGGGTCAGGGCATGTCAAGGAATGAAAAGGCATGCTAACACATGTCGGACAATGCCAATGCATGTTGAAAAGTATTAGGGAGTGTCGACGCATCACAAGGGAGAACTAGGTCAAAATGCATGGAAAGGAACAGATACGAGTGTGTGTCAAGGAGTGTCATCGAATTCAAGTGTGCCAAGCATGAAGTGTGTTAGGAGAATTTTAGAATAGGATTTGCAGAATGAAAACCTACGGTTGCAATAAGGGGCTTGACATAGCAGTTTTAGACAAAGGGAGACTTTGTGCTGGGCACAACATTGTTTTTCCTTTAGCTATTATTTTTATATGAGATGTGGCACACTTTGGCCGCATGCTCATGTTTTAAACTATTCTAGATAATTACATATTGTACATTGTAGTGTATAAGTTTTAGGGCACTCAACTTGTGTCAGATTATATCTTGTGTGCCTTGTGCATCTTGTGGTTCTTGAAAATGCTCAGTTAATGCTCTATTATATGAATTGGGCATACATGTGAAATATTTCCTCTGTAAGATGCGTTTCTTAGTTGTTTTATGGTCATGGCTAGATATGATCCTTGTCTTTATAACTAGTTAAGTGGGACAATTTGATGTTGGATATGTGTGGCCTAAGATGAGTTATAGGCAATTCTTAGGTGAACAAGGCATAGTCTACTTGTAGTAGGTGAAATTGGTCAAGTTGTTGCGACTGATGTAGTCCAATGTCACATGAAATGAAGTAGCCAAGGACTTGATTGGGTTCCCAAGTTGTGAAAAAATGTAAGGCTATCTATTTATGAGGGCATGAGTGCCAAGGCATGCTAGGGAATTCTATGGCATGCTAACATGTGCTAGATAGTGTGAAGGCATGTCAAACATGCTAAGATGTGCCAAGTGCTAAGGCGTGCAAAGATGTGCAAGGGTGTGACAATGCATGTTAGGGACCGTCAAGGCAACAAAAGGGAGAAACACATTAAACTACAAGGAAATGAACATATAAGAGGGTTAATAAGTCATTAATTTACCTTTTCCAAGAGGGGAACACTAGGCACGCCAACACTAGGTGCTAAGTGCCAAGTCTTAGTGCATTCTAGGTGCCAAATCTTCCTCTGTTTCTTCTCATCTACTTTCCAATAATTAATCTCAAATAAATTTAATATTAAACCATGCCAAACCATACCAAGGAATCTCAACACATGCCATACATGCTAATACTTTCTGAGCACTAACACGTGCTAAGTGCCAATGTGTGTCAGGGAGTGTTATGCATGCTATGAAGTGACAAGGCATGTTGAAGAGTGCTAAGGTGTGCTAGAGTGTGCCAATGCATGCTGAGGAGTGTTAGGGAGTACTAGGACAACACAAGGGAGCACTAGGTCAAAATGCATGGAAGTGAATGAATATGAACATGTGTTAGAGAGTGTCAATGAGTACTAGTTGTCATGCCAAGGGGGGAGTGACAAGGTATTCTAAGCATTGGTAAGGCATGCTAGGGAATATCAGGGCATGTCAAGAAGTATCAGAGTGTTTTATGCAATTCCAGTGTGTGCTAACATGTGCCAAGGCATGGCAAGACATGGCAGATGCTAAGGCATGTTAGGATGTGCAGGGTGTCAGGGTATGCCAATGTGTGTCATGGAGTGTCAAGGAAACAAAAGGAAGAACCAAGGTAGAATAGAAGGAAACGAACACATAATGTGGTTAACAAGTCTGAACTTTATCTTTTTCAAAAGGGACATGCTATGCATGCTAATAATAGGTTCCAATACATGTGAAGTGCCAATGTGTGCCAAGTGCTAATGTATGTCAATGCATGCTAAGGTGTTCCAGGGCATGCTAGGGACTACACAGCATGCCAACAAATGCTAGGAGAGTTTTATGTTGTGTTAGGGCATGCCAACATGTGTTTGGGCTTCCTAGTAATGGGAAGATGTTGTACGTACAAAGATGATCCAAGACACGTGAGGTGCCAAGGAATGTTAGTGTGTCCCAAAGCATGTTAAGGTGTGACAAGACTCTTGAGGAGTCCTAGGTATCTCTCATTAATAGAATTTCCAGAACTTGATTATGTATTAAATAATATAGTTCCTACAGACAATAGTGGAACTTTATCTAAATGGAATTTGTTAGATAATAAACCTAATAGAGATGAATCATGTGTTGAATCATAGGAAAATTATATTTTCATTACTTGAGGGAAATGATACACACTAATTACTTCTTAACAAATTGATTGAATCTAACCATTGTGGCCTTAATAAAAAAGACTCCACAACAATGGTCTTAAATCGTTATATTTTGACAAAAAGTATAGTAACAAGCACATAACATCATTAAAAATTCATTGGAATGATCAATGATGATGAAAAAATTTTGACCGTCACCAAAAGTAACCAAAAAGAGCATTGGTGAGGGTCAATAAATGATCATCACTAGAAGTGTCACAAAAGAGAGAATTAGTGATGGGCCTTTAACGACCCTCACCAAAAGTGTCATTCAAAATGGCTTAGGTGACAAACCTTAAAGGACCATCACTATATACACTTACAACAATGCTTTTTTAGAGACCATCACCATATGTGACATTGGTGACAGACCTTAAAGGTCCGTCAAATGCATGACCCTCACCAATGACCTTTTTTGTTGTAATGAATCTTAATTCACCTGTAACCAGCTTGTCGTTCTTAAGAATTCTAGTAAGAGAAGCTTCTCTTCCATTTTGGGAAAAGCTACCTTAAGAGGATCAACACGGTTTTTCCTAATAAAATTTGTGCTGGCACGGCTAGTCACTAGTTATGCAAAAGCTTATCAGTGTGGATTTTCCTGCTAAAAGTAGTGTTGGGCTTGTAAAACAAGATTTTTGACAAGATCTTTAGAATTATTTCAAGGCAAGTTTTCTTCCTTTTCTTCATGGTTGCTTTAAACATGTTTCATAGTGAATACATTGTTTTTGATAGCTTTCATCATTGTGCGACACTTGTGGAATTCAGGAGACGAAGTGCGACACATTAGGATATGACACTGGGAGTGTGAAAACATATTGTATAAGACTGAGGGATGGGAAGTACACATGGTAGTTATGGGGAGTTTGCATGTAACCCACAAATACCCCTAATTCTTCTGTCAACTCAGGATTCTTCCTTGATTATTTGGATACGTGGAGTAAACAAAGGCTCCTGAAATCTTGAAGTGTGACACATCCAACTTTCTCTTTGAGAAGTCCTCCTCCGATGTAATCATGGAAATAATCCGATGAGGACTCTATTTATTCAAATATATTGTTGTGTTGCATGCCTCAACCTAAAAATGTAGAGGTAGGACTTGGTTATGCAACATCACCCTCACTTCTCCCACAATGCTATGGTTCTTTTTGTTAGCCACCCCATTCTGTTGTGGGTTGTCGGGTGTTGTCAACTCTTGTTGAATTCCTTATTTCGCACAATTTGTTTTGAATTAATTTGATTCTTACTTACCTCCATTATCACTCCTGAGAGCCTTCAACTTCTTGTTGGTTTCTTTCTCAACCAGTGCCTTGAATTATACAAACTTGTAGAATGTCTCATCTTTCTTCTGCATGAAGAAGATCCAACACTTCCACGAGAAGTCATCAATAAAAATGAAAAAATATTTGTATCTGGTAATAGAGGATATTGAGAAAGGTCCACAAGCATTAGAGTGGATCCTTTCTGAGACTATATGAGCTTTGTTGTTCCAATCATGGAATTTGGATTTTGTGTACTTCCCCAAGGTACATCATTTTCATACATCTTACTACTCAAGTGATCCTTTGGTGAGGCTAGTGATTAATTTTTGCATAATATTCAAGGCACCATGATGAAACTGGCCAAGTATTTTGTGCCAAATTTCACTGACATTGTGGCCCTACACTTTCTCTACCTTAGTGCTTAATGCAACACAGTCTTCCACATATAGCTTATACAGGTTCTTCACACGAACCCTGATCTGCTTCACCCGTCCCATGACTATGTGTCTCAGGAATGTTTCCCTTTGCTAAATATCACATCATAACCACGGCCTTCCAAAAATGCAACAAAAATGAGATTTTTCTTTAGTCCTGGAATGAACATGAAATCCGTGAGCCTAAGAGGGGAGCTCAACTCCCTCTGAAAGGTGACTATACCAACGCTAGTAGCAGTGTACCTTCCTTCCTCACCTAGCTTGATGTGCATTTCAAGATTTTTTTCCTCCGGGTCACTAAAAAATTCTCTACACGCTGACATGTGGAATAGGGCACCTGAGTCTATGTACCACACGCTCCCCGTCACTGTGCTTGATTCGTAAACTGCCGTGGATATTCCACTAGACAGTTTGTCACAACAGATCTAATAATATTATATTAAAACTCTGAAAATTATATGTTATACAGTTTATTAAACTTTAAGTTCTGTGGATTTAACTGTAATTAGTTCATGCATGCGAATGAAAATTATACAGAAAATTAGAGAACAACAAAATAAGACACGCACACACAAGACATGAGATATGCTCTTTGGGAAACCCTTTCAGGAGAAAAACCAGCTGGAAGATGAGGTTGCTTCACTTTCTTTCTCTATCTGGAAATATGGTTGAAGGTACAAAGAAGTAATGTCGGTGGCCCGTGGGTTGCTGCAATGCACATATCCTCTCTGTGTGCTCTACCTCCTATATCTCCTGGCTATCTTTACTCAGCTATGGAACAAAATGTTCTCAAAAGAATGGAATGCCTCTTCCTCTTAGCGCCCTTGGTTATAACATAACTTGATAACCTACTAGTGGTTAAGTATGACTACATCAAATCTTAACTATAGTTACAAAATAGACTCTCCTAAAGTCTTTTACATCAAAAACACATCGCTAGCCCCTTTTCCATGAATAATTGGGGTTGATGTGACATCCTCTCGAACTATAGGTGTGAAGAGAGGAAGGTCAACTTCTGAGTGGCATAATGTTTGTCATTAGGGTAATTTTGAGGTCTAAAATGGGCCTCCTAAGGGAATTATAAAATAATAGTGGAAATAATGAAATAAGATTATATTAAATCATCAAATTTTAGAGGGAAAAAAGAAAAAACTATTTTTTCAGCGCATATTTTCAACTTATCTCCCTATGGATTTACTCAAATTGTGAGTAGAAAACACTCGTTGGATGCAGAATTTGATTCTTCATCCAAGGTGTACCCATGTTTCATACTTTCAATGGACCCTGCTACACGAAAAATGATAAATACATGGAAAAATGTGATTGCAATCATGGTTTTTCATGTATTTATCATTTTTCGTGTAGCGGGGTCCATCAAAAGTATGCAACATGGGTACTCCTTGGATGAGGAATTAAATTTTGCATCCAAAAAGTACTCCTGCTCAAAATTTGAGTAAAACCTTAGGGAGATAAGTTGAAAATATGAGTTTAAAAAGTAGTTTTGTTATTTTATTATTTTTTAATATTTTTATTTTTTTACTCCAAAAATGGCGAATCATCCCCCATGGTTGACATCATCATATTGAATCCTATTGGTTCTTATAAAGTTTACTTTGGTTGTACTTTTTTCTTAGGCGGCCCATTTTAGACCTCAAAATTTCCCTAATGATATGGGCTTCGTTTGATGCACTTCTTGCACCATTGGAAAGGTCTCTGTGTGTAGAATAACATAAGTTTTACTTCCAAAAAACATCATTTGATCCCTCAAAACACTCCCAAAAGGTTTTAGACCCCGTTTTGCCAAACTGGGTCCTGCCAGTAAAAAAAGATCATGTGAACTGATTCCTCCACTTTTTGCACTCCAAATGCATAAAGATGGATGAAAAAGAATATAATGATCCAATTCCAATCACATCTCCCCATTTTGGGAGGCTTTTGGTCACCAAAATCTTTTACTGAATGAGGTGAGGAAATTTTTTCTCCAGCTTCTCTCTGGTGTACCATTTAGCTTTGCCTAGAAGTTGTCCCTTCAACCGAATCTGCCAAAGGTCATGTTGCCCCTGTCTTGTAGTTCTAGATCGCTTCTGCAAAACTATATCTTCTGTCAAATCTGCCTAAGCTTCTGGTTCTAAATCCTCCACAAAAAGTAGGACTTGTTCCTCTTCTTAATATCAAATGGAAGGCTCGGAGTTTCAAATTATCTACATTCAAAACTAAGTAAATACACAAATATGGTGGTAAAATGAGTCGATATGCATTATCACCCACCTTTTCCACTATATCAAAGGGACCATACCTTAGAGCTTTGATTTTCTTACCAGGCCCCTACAACCTCTCCTTGTTCAATTGTAGCCATACTCTGTCTCCCACCTTGAATGATTTCTTTGTTCTGTGTTGATCATGCCATGCCTTATACTTCTCATGTGATTTCTGCAGTGTTTCCTATACCTGTAGATGGATATGCCTGATATTCTCTATAAATTTTTCATCCCTCAAAGCATCTCCTGTAAGTTCTTCCCTTACTCCTCCTTTCTACCCATATGAAATATCCAAAGGTGAAGGTGGAAAATATCAGAAACAATTCTCAAATGGGGACTTTCCTGTAGAAGTGTGGACTACTTTGTTATAAGAATGTTGTATATATACCATATTTTCATCCCAGATCTTCGGATGCTTCTGGTTGTATCTCCTCATAAGAAGCACCAAAGTTGATCCAGATTTAAATAGGAATGCAACAAGTTAGAGATATAAACATAAATATAGAGATGCAATAGAAATACTTCATTTCATTAATGTAAAATACTGAAATATGCTTACAAATAGAAATGGAAATAAACTAGCTCGGGCAATGGTAGCTTATCTCTTAGGAGAGGTGTGTTGGATACATGCTTCTAAACTATGTTACAATGAGGTTCGAAGGCCTATTTATTGTTGAGAAACAATGGAAAACCCTAAACATCCAAAAACCTAACCTTAGGAGATGAAGCACCAAACTATGGGCCCCATTTGGGTAAATTAGTACATCAACTTCTCGGGGTCATAACTTTGGCATACAATCTCCATTTTACACACGCAATACCTTATTAGAAAGATCTATCTGAGGACTATAACTTTCAAATGGCCAACAACAATGAAAGACACATGTTGGCCCTCATTTTCCAAAACAAATGTCGTTTAGGGCCTTAAAACAGCTCCAGAAGTTCAGGATCCGAAAAACTGCCAAAAATAGTAAATTGTGCTTCAATTAAGGAAACTGAAAACCTAAAAGAGATAGTTGTGGGGGTCCAAGTGGGACCGGCAAGTGGCCACTAACATCCACCTGGATCATTCCTCCCCCCCAAGAAGCAACGGTCCCCATTGCGTTGAGTGCCTTCATGAGATGGGGAAACTTCTACTGAACTTGGTCCCTGGTGAGCTGTTCTACAATCTCTAATGTGTCTAGTAAAAGTGGGAAGCATGGTCGAGGGTGGTCCTCATTAAACACTCAGTGCAAGCCAAAGAATGGGGGAATGTTGTGCTCCAAAGCATTGTTTCCCACAACCTTAGTAATGGTTTAAAGACCATATCAAAGTGGTCTGAGCTTCCGATGGGCTCTTGTAAGGCATTCTTTCTACAGATGGAACCAGAATTTTCCACCCACTTGAAACTTGTGTGGCGCCCGATGTTGATCATGTCGCTACTTGTAGTTGGCATTTTCTAGAATGGAACGACGATATATTGCCCCTTGGGTAGAGGTGCTATGGGAGTCAGATCGAATGAATTCTTGACTTGACAGTGCAATGGTACCCTTGTGGGTGAGGAGAATATGTTCCTGCCTTCTTTCATGACCGTATGCACCTGCTTTTGCTACATGGAGGAACCCTTCCTTGGGGCCATGGATGTGGCTACGATCTTCCCCTTACTTTGAGAGAGAACCAAAACGAAAATGAATTTCCTAGTTTGGGAGATGATCTTACTACATTTCTTAGTAGAGATCAAAGAGGTGGCGATAGGTGGAGCTACCTCCGGTATCTTGTATAATGAATTACCCAAAGAGATAATAACAACGCGGGGCCTTGACTCATACACAACATGTCGCTTCCACAAGTATTGCCTAATAATACATCACAAACATGAAGAGGTGCAACATCACACAATACCTCATCTATGAAGGGTTTAATGTTGTAGGGAAGGCAGTACTGCTTGCGGACTCGGAGATCTCATCCTTGGTGAAGCCACCCGATACTATATGACTGTGGGTTTGGTGTAGTCGGTAGGATCAACTGCTTTAAGACCTCTGCTAAAATGAGGTTCTTTTGGCTACCACTATCGACAATGAATTGCAGTGACGAACGCTTCACCCACTTTTATGAGTTGAAAAGACGCTCCCCCTCCCCTAGATCTTCAGGCTCATTCTTCTAGATCTTGGCGGTGGCAACAGTGTTGCTAGGATCCCCATCAATAATTTGCTTCCATTTTCCATTCCTCTTGTCAGGTTCTGACTCACGGTCGGAACATGCGTCTAATTACTCGGCCACCAGCAACTGCCTGGCCCAACACTCACTTGTGTTATGAGCGGATCTCTTGTGGAATTCACACCACTTCCCTGTGTCCTTTTTTGAATTCGTGGTGTTGTTATTTTCTTGTGGTTTCGATGGGTTGTCTTGGGTCACACCGTCTTGGCTTTGTCCTTGGTTCTGGGGTTTAGCGAAGCCTTTCCCTTGCTTCAGATTCACGGATCCGAAGTCTCACTTCTTCTGTTTAAACTTCTGCTTGATCTTCACAACGTATCGGTATGTCGTGCAGAGTGAAGAGATGTCCAGGAACTCCATCTCATCTTGGATGTACTTGTGTAGGTATATTTGAGTACCAAATGCCGCTCAGAATCCTTGATACCCAACTTTGTGTGAAGGGTATGAAAAATATTGGTAAACTCTAGCACGTCTCGGTCCCTTCCCTACCGTAGTGTGGTCCACTTTACGTATTTATGCTCATAGCTTCCGATAGGGTAGAACTACTCCTTGTTGGCATCCTAGAATGAATTCCATGTGGGTGCGGCTGAAAAAAGTGAGTTTGTACTTTCATCCTTCTGCTCGTAGTAGTTTTCCCACCATTTCCTGATGTGGGTGGCGGCTTTGAGAAGAGCGAAAGTAATCTTTTCTTGGTTGGAAAATTCATGAAAAGAAAAATACCCTTCTAGAAGATTTAACCACTTATCTATGGCATATACATCTATCTGACCCTCGAATATGGGGATTTCAAAGTTAACTTTTACCTTAAAGAGTGTGGCGTTTCCAGAGTAGCTACTGGAAGTAGATGCATTTCCACTGGGCAGTTGCTGAAGGATCTCGACAAAGTTGTCCATCATCGCGTTCCTTTGTCGCTCGAGGGCTTCTTTGAGAAAGATTTTGATAGGATCTCCTGCCCCCTCATCTTTCTTTTCTTCCGCCATGGGAGGCCGTCGGGATTTGCGAGGCTGGCCTTGCAAAGTTTTGACCAGTTCAAGCCCTAACTCCTTATATCTCTACCTCGTTGGGGACATGCAAAGAAAAACAGAGAAAGAGCAGACCGCTCTGACAACACTGATTTGGATTTAAATAAAAATGAAACAAATTACAAATATAAACATAAATATAGAGATGTAGCAAAAATAATACTTCATTTCATTAATGTAAAATACTGAAATATGCTTGCAAATAGAAATGGAAATAAACTAGCTCGGGCGATGATAGCTTATCTTAGAAGAGAGTTGTGTCGACTACATGCCTCTGACCTATGTTACAATGAGGCTTGAAGGCCTATTTATTGTTGAGAAACAATGGAAAACCCTAAACATCCAAAAACCTAACCCTAGGAGATGAAGCACCAAACTATGGGCCCCATTTGGGTAAATTGGTACATCAACTTCCCAGGGTTGTAACTTTGGCATACGATTTTTGTTTTACACGCACAATACCTCGTTAGAAAGATCTATTTGAGGGATACAACTTTCAAATGGGAACCATTGCTCTATGTCTCATATTGGGCCACATTTTTCCAAAAAAACATTGTTTAGGACCTCAAAAGGGCTCCGGAAGTTCAGGACTTAAAAAAACTACAAAAAATAGTAAATTGTGCTACAATTAAGGAAACTGAAAAAATGAAAGCGACAGTTGTGGGGGTCCAAGTGGGATCGATGAGTGGTCACCAACATCCACCTGGATCAAAAGTCTTGTTGACTACTTCTGCCTACCCATCCTTCTGTGGATGCAATTATGTAGATCTCTTGGAATTTGTGTACATCTTCTCCCACAATGTAGTCCAGAATGCACTGAGAAATCTTGTGTCCTTATCTAAAATGATGCTCCTTTGTATCCCAAATTCCACCCAAACCTGTCCAAAGAACAAATTTGTTGCTTCTTTTCCATTGATGGTCTTTTTAAAGGGCATTAGAACACACATCTTGTTGAACCTGTCAACTACCATGAATAGGTAGTCATGTCCCTTATTGGTTGTTGGTAAACCTCCCACAGAGTCCATGGAAATGCTTTCGCAAGGACGATTAGGCACATGTAAGGGATGATACAGACCATGTTTCATGTTGTTAGGCTTGCTGGTACAACAAAGCATGCAACTGCTTATGAACCTAGCTACCTTCTCTTGCATCTTGGGCCAATACACATACCTTTGCAAGTTGGCCACTGTATTTTCTACAACAAAGTGCCCTCCAACTTTGGAGGTGTGAGCCTCTCTAATAAGTTGCAAACACTCACCTTTAGGAACACATAGCTTATCCAAACTGTAGAATAACACATGCTAGAGATGGTACTCAACGGTGTTGTCGCCATCGTGCACATGGTTCTGAATCTGCAACTACTGATACACCTCCTTGAAGTCCTCATATTCTGAATATGCCTCTCTGTATGCATCATTGGTGAATGGCTCCATGTGCATAAGATTCCCAAAGCTATAATATTTTATGTGGGTGGCTTCGAAAGCATATCATCCAACTTGTTTGTGTTGTCCTTCTTATACCTGATCACCAAATGAAATTGTTGTTAAAACCCCTATCCACTTGTAATGGTTGGTCTGTTGTAGCTTACTCTAGGCCTACAATTACTATAACAGCTAGTGATCTGTGTGGATTATTGTCTGCTTTCCCATCATATAGTGCTTCCACTTACTTAGAACTTGCACCATGGCATAGAGCTCCTTATCATAGGTAGGGCAGTTAAGAATTCTCCCATGAAATACTTCAGAATTGTAGTAAATGAGCCTTCCTCCTTACATAAAGATAACTCCCATAACATACCCACCCACATTTGTCTCCACTTCAAAGGGCTGCAAAAATTTTGGTAATGCCAAAACTGGTGCTCCACTGATCTTCTTTTTTAGCTCATTAAAAGCATTATGCTGACCTTTTCCCCACTGTAAACTCTTGCCACTTGTTGTTATGGCGTGGAGCGGTGCTACTACCACTAAAAATGAGGTTATGAATTTTCCTAGGTACTGTGCTGCCCCAATGAGACTTCTAACCTCAAAAACATTAGTAGGCACTAACCATTTCATGATGGCCTCAATCTCGGAATGATCTATCTTCAACTCTCCTCCACCAATCACATACACCAAATACACCAAAGGCTACTATGCAAACTCACACTTCTTGAGATTTGCAAGCCGCTAGTGCATCTTCAATGTTTCCAACACCTGTGTCAAATATGAAATATGATCCTCCCAGGTAGCACTATATACTACTATATCATCTAGATAGACAATAACAAATGAATCTATAAAATGGTGCAATATATCATTCATTAATCTCATAAATGTAGTTGGTGCATTACACAGGACAAATGGTATAACTAACCACTCATACAAACCTTGCTTGGTTTTGAAGGCGATCTTCCATGTATCTTCTTCTTTGACTCGAACCTGATGATATCTAAACTTCAAGTCCAGCTTGGTGAAACACTTTTCTTGCTCCAACTGATCTAGCAGATCATCTATCCTAGGCAGGGGTTATTTGTTCTTGAGCGTGATTTTATTCAATGCCCTGTAATCTATACACGTCTGCGAATTCCCATCCTTCTTGGGCAGAATGATGATGGGTGACCCACATGGTGATGTACTCGATTGAATGACACCATGTTCCAGTAGTTGCTGCAATTGTTTCTTCACCTCACTTGTTTCTATAAAAAACTGCATGCACAACCCAATATCTGGCAATGGGGAGTCTAGCAATAGTTGGATCTCATGCTCCAGTTCTCTCTTAGGTGGCAACCCTTTATGTTCTAAAAACACATCCCTGTATGCCTGTAACAACTCCTCCAATTATTGTTTATGTTTCTTAGTACACCCCTCCAAGGAGTCCTTGACTCTTATTGACTCCTCTTTAGAGTGACTTTCTCTTAAAAACAACAAAACATACTTCTTGCTGGAAGTGATCAATTTCTAGTATATCCCACTGCAAGTTCCCGCACTAGTATCCGTCATTGCAGATTCCTCCACTAGTTAATAAAAAATCCAATGAAAACATATAATGTAGGGCAATCTTTCATTATTACCCCCCTCATTAATGAGCACATATAATGTAGGGCAATGAAAAATTATTAATTTAATTAATTATAAAATGTTTTTTTTGCTTGTCAAGTTGTCGTGACCCAGTGGCATCTAAGCTGCTAAAGTCACTCGAGGATTGCACTTGGCTTGGGCCACACCAGTATTTGGCTGACTAGATTTTTTAGCATGTCTACTCCCGCTAGCACAGGCACAACCACCCCCATGAGGTTTGATCTTGGGTAGTGTTGCTGATGAAGTCCATCCTCAACTAGTTGTGCTAGTAAGACTTACCAAATTAATAATTATTACTATTTAAATTAATAATTTATATTATTTACCTTTGTAATTATTTTCACTTTTCATTTTAAAAGCCAAAGCTTTGCTCTCCCTTAGACCATGACTTACACATCATAGTAGTTGATAGACCACTAAGAGTAAACCAAGCATAGCATATTCCGAATAAAGTAAAATAAATTAAAAATTAAAAAAATCAACCAGCCTTCATCCACCTGCAAGTTCGATAAAAACATTAAATAGCTAAAATTTCTAATTAAATATAATCTTTAAACTGATCACATAAATTAAAATAAAATGATAAATAAACTGAACAAAAAGATGTATTTTGCAACAATCTCATTTATAAAATTAAATAGCTAGAATTTCTAGTTAATTATGATTTTTAAATTAACCACCTAAAAAGTAAACCAAATGATAAATACACTCAACAAATAAATCTAATTTAAAAATTAATGATAAATAAACTCAACAAAAGGATGTTGTATGCCCCAACAAATCTAATTTATAAAATTAAATAACTAGAATTTGTAGTTAAATATGATTTTTAAATTAACCCCATTAAAAGTAAGGAAAATGATAAATGCACTCAACAAACCAATCTAATTTAAAAATTAAAATTTAAAGGACTGAAATCACAGAAAATACAATTAATATGCATTTTATAAAATTACCACCGGAGATGGAATTCAATGGTTGGGTAGCCCGTGCCTAGTCATTTTTCCAGAAAATATCAAATAGAATAAAGAAAATTTTCAAACAGTTAACAGTAAATAAAGAAAAATTTCAAACAGTTAACAGTGGAGTCATTTAATGAGGGCCAGGAATTGTTTGTATGGTAAAAAAATATTGGAATTTGGAAAAAAAAAGAATTTTAAAAATTTTGTAGAGACAGTGTTCTAATTGTGGAAATAAATTCAGCACCATCAAAAACTTTTAAAACACCTAAAAATTTTAAAGCTTAACCATTATAAGTTAAATTTACAAAAATCTTTGACAAATTTTCTCTAAATATAATTCAAATAAAAATCTTTGACAAATTTTCTCTAAATATAATTAAAATTTTCATAGGTTTTTAGACTTACACTAAGCGCCTGGTTAGACTATGTGGTTAACCATATTTGTTAGAATGTTGCAAAAATCGACATCAAATTGTCGGACTAGTCAAATTTAACTTAATGGGGGAGTTGTTTTTTCGCACGTTTTTAATGCGGAACTCAACTATAAAAATGGTACCGGGTGAAGTCTTTTAGGGGGTGTTGAATATGGTGCTATTCAAAATAATCGTGCTTTGAACTTTTGTCGTCTTTCTTTGACGCAACGGCCATGGCGGGCGCTGGACCAATTAATGAATAAATAAGAGTCCGGTTCCCCTGCAAAACAGAGGTGTTCACCTACATATTGCATTGGCAACATATCTCATATTCTATAGATCTGAGCTGAGCTGAACTGTTGTTGCTGAAGGACATTAACCTGGCTGTTACAACAATGGCAGAAAAAACCAGTTATTTCAATATCGCCTCTCTTCTTCTTCTTGTGCTTCTTCTTCCCTATGTTTGTCACGCAGACACCCATTTCACCAAAAATTCTGTGAACGAGGGAACTGGAATTGTGGTTCCTTTTATGAAACGCTCACACGGTTGTTGGGGTAGCAGCAGAAGAACGTTAATCTCCGGGATGCCGATGAATACTCTGCTTCTTTCCGTAGCCACTGCTGTGCTCTATGGAAGTACTGTCGCAGTGTTTGCATATCTCTCTTTGAAGTCTCTGAACTTTTCATGGCTGCAAATGAATGTGATCGAATCCAACCTAGTTAATCCCTCTGCCATGGACGACTTTGACGAATACGATCATATCCTTTCGCGACGCAGGATTCGAGGCCAAGCGTCGTCAGGCCATTCCTGGTGTTGTGGGCATGATTACAGTTAACTATGTAGCTTCGATATGCTACCAGAATTCATTCAAATATGAAACGTTATGAAGGCAGCTATGACGTTAACAAGAGGTTATATATATCACGAGGTTCTTCGGTTTCCTTGAGTTTAGTGGGGGCTTGCCTTGCTTGAAAACCATCCATGTATAGTTATTCTTCTTAATGTCATATGAAGCCCTCTTCTTGTATCAAGCTCGTTCAGTTTTTTTTTAATTGCGCTTGTCTACAGAGGCACCAGGAAAATAGTTTAAATTCACTTAAATTTTTATAAAAAAAATTGACAGTTATTTTTAATAGTAGAAATGGATTAACACCATTAAAAAAAATATCTAGGAAACCAAAATCTTCCATTTTTTTCAGAAACCTCCATAAATTAGGCTGTTTTTAACTTTTTATTTTATACAGCACATAAATTAACTATTTCTCCTGTCACTGTTTCTTTAAAAGAAATTATCTCTGCTAAAAAGTTACAAATGCTATTTTAAGTATTTTGTTGCCAAACTATTTTAATTTGAAAACAATAAAAAAAATTATGTATATTAAAATTATTTTTTCTTATTTTTTAAATTTAGTATATACAAAAATTTTCATTTTCAATTTTATCTGATTTAACATACACCCTGCAAAAATCTTGTTCTTATTAATTCCAAAGTAAAGTGAATACTGGAGCTAAGACTTATAATTAAAATTTCTGAATATTAAGTTTTGATGAGAGATTAATAAGATAATATGACAAGAACATTCCTTACTACCAAGTGAAAAAAAAAACATACTATTGAAAAATGTCTTCTTATTATTTCTGGTTATAATTATAATCTAATTACTATTTTTTATTATCATTATAATCTAAATACTTCATCCTATAGTAATTTCAGTTTTGAAAAAATTTATTAACATTCTCTGTTTATATACATATTAAAAAACACTCAAATTTTTAGAAGAATTTAATCTTTTCCAAACACAAAACTTACTCTTACACAATTATTTTTATAATTTCTCACTCCGTATCAAACAAAGTAACCAAAATAACAAATAGTATAAATAGTTGCATGAACTATTTATGCTATGAAGCACAAAATAGGTGTTAGAAAATTTACAGCAACGATTCTTTATGCGGAATAAAAGAATCTAAAATTTAACTTTAGAAGTCCAGGATTACCTCCAGCCATTGATGCTCTTGCTGCACAGTTCACTTGGTTCTTCACTTCAACAACACTTCAGCTTCAATCCAAGCAAAAATAAAATCACAGAAAATCTGAAAGCACTTCCAAGCTATGCTCTCTCAGCTAGATGGTGTAAACAATTGAAGGGGATTGAGATGCTACCTTGGGGACCAAACAGATGAATTTATAGCCAACCTTCCATCAAGCTTCTAATGGCTATGTGTCAGCTGTTCCACAGATCAAGGCAGAGAACTCCAGATGGAGTAATGGACCACTTCAGAAGCTCCAACCAGAAAATTAATTAACTGCAGTTGATTTCCTTAATTTAAGGAAACTACTGCAGTTGGTTTCCAGAAATTAAGGAAAGACTGTAGTTTAGTTCCATAACTGTAGCTTATAGTTGGAAGAATTAATTGAGCTTAACATTCTCCCACTTGGTCCATACTTCCAAACTTAATGTCTCAACTTAAAAACCATTGATAATCTGCATTAAGTAATAGATACATGAATCATGGCGATAAGTCCTCTAATAACAAGTATTATCTTCCATGTATTACTATGTATTTATTCTTATTATAATTTATGTGGCAACATTTCTTAATGAATAATCCTTATGTTTATTCTTGGTCCTTCTTAAATGAATTTTCTCAAATCAACTTAAGGTGCACATAAATATGAGAAAAAACATCATAATAATTAAGAATTTCGTTAAATATCATTGTCCATACAATGAGAAACTACATAATGGAACCAAGTCCCATATTCATTATATGATCATTGAATTTAAATGGTGGCATGCCCTTAGTCAAAAGATCAACGATCATCAATTCACTGTTGACGTTCTCAATGACCACTTTCTTTTCTTTAACACGTTCCCTTATAGCTAAATACTTAATGTCGATGTGTTTATTTCGACTCCCACTTTTTTTGTTTTTAGCCATAAAAACAACAGCTGAATTATCACAATATATTCTCAAGGGCTTAGAGATAGAATCCATAATTCTAAGCCCAGAAATGAAACTCTTAAGCCATACACCATGTAAAGTATCCTCAAAACAGGAGATGAACTCGGCTTCCATAGTGGAAGTGTGAGATTCTGAATGATCCTTCTCAAAAACTATGTTTCTGGTTTGATCGCTCCCACTGATCAAGTAATTTTCAAGAAACTTAAAATTGAGGCTTAATAAATTTCATGTTTTACCAATGTAAATCATGCTCAGAATTGAATCTAATGACATAAAAATTGCCTGTGGGCAAAATTTTTAATTCAAGCAGATTCAATTATTCATTCGGAGACATCCAATAAAATTGAGGCTTAATGTTTTACCAATGTAAATCATGCTCAGAATTGAATCTAATGACATAAAAATTGCCTGTGGGCAAAATTTTTAATTCAAGCAGATTCAATTATTCATTGGTTTGAACTTTATGATAAAACTATTAATTCATAACTCCTGTGGGTAGGATATGAAATTTTATCCTAATTAATTATATAAATATAATAAAAATTCCTGTGGGATTAAAATTTATTATATTTAGTCTAATTAATTACAATTTAATGTCTAAATAATCTTTATGTGATCTAACCAATCAAAATATATAATTTTAATTAATTAAAGATGTTGTGGCTATTATCTAATTAATTAAAATTATATATAGATCACTAGACATTACTCTTTACATAAATGGCAATTTGCAGTCAGCATTACCGTAAATGACTGCAAATCGATTTTTCAATTGATAAATAAAACCCGGAGATTGACTGAAGAAGCATTGATCTACTTTGCAAATGCAGTTCGAAGGCTAGCTGGCTTGACTTCAGGCTCCATCCTTAAGTTTATAAATCAAACAAAATATATAAATATCTTTAAGAAAATGAAAATCATAAGCTAACCCGAATCTGATATTTATAGTATACCAGGAGACACAATTAATAGGAATTATTGACAACTGCCAAAAATATGCAGTGCAGTTGATTAACAGGGTTGCCATTTTTACATTCATTTTCACAGCCAAATAATATAAGTGATTTGACAGACTAATGTCGTCCAACCTCTTTTGAATAACTACTTGGTGTGTCAAAACAACAAACACTATTTTGTCCCTAGCTACAGATCTCATCTATGGATAATGAAATCAGAATATAAGAAATTTTAGAAGTTTGAAGGACATTTCCCAGCCTACGCTTGCATTGGCACTTCTTAAGACTCGGCCAAGGAGAGAACCCATATCATCAGAAATTACTTAGAAATTAAAACCACAGTTTCACACACTAAGGTACATGCTGCATGGCAGTGGGCCTTATGAACTTGCATGTGCAAGGAATGTCACTGTGTTTATAGAAGCTATGGATAACAGTAAGGCTGCTCATAACCACTCAACCAAGGGCTGTGGGCAATGAAGAAAACAAGGGAGCTCTTTCGATTCGAAGATATATTCTGAACTTTTCTTACAAACTACCCATGGGTTTAGAGGATAACAATATATGGAGATTGATGTCATTAGAAGACATTTGCCAAACTGATTGATTTTGACATCCACCTTAACCTCTTATGTAGAGATCTGTAGCTATATGCCCACAATTTATGACTTGATTTGCAGGCAAGCAATTCGGAACATCAAATTCCAGGCTCAAGATTCTTAAACAAATACTCACATACGTTGCCATGGGATAAGGTATCAAAAATCTGATATGTACCACGTTTTTTCAAAATACCATGCAAGTTATTGTTTATGGTTTCAACTTTCAAATTTAGGCTACTCTTATAAATTTGGTCAAGATGCAACCTGCAATTTTGTAAATTTTTAAGAAGATGCAAAAAGCAATATTGTAAGCTTTGTATTGAGCCTCACTGCATTATATATTGTACCTTGATATAATCCATCCCGCTTTTAAAAAAGATAAGGACAGAATTTCATACCATTCTACGTTATGCCCAAACTGTCCTAAGCCCTAAAAGTTTTCTTTAGATCCAATGTAGAAACTACCTAGTTGCCTGATCACCTCAGAAAAACTGAAGCCATTTTTAATTTGATGACAAATGCCCGCATTTGCACCATCCAGCCATTCCAGTTTTAAGTGAAATCCAGACGCCGAGTAAACCCATTGCAACATATGGCTCTTAAGGTCTACTCCCGTTTTCCCTTGTCAGGCATTGTTTTAGTCAAGCTACTATTATTTAATTAATTCCCTGATTTTATTTTGGTACCGATGCTTTTACACTGAACTAATTTAATTTCCATTTGCTTATCTCCCTCATTTAAATCAAGCAAATGAGCAAAAATACAAGTGAAAGTAGTTCAATGGAAATGCATTACCAGTGAAAAAACAGAAAATGAAACTAAGGCCTTCATTGTAAATATAAAATAAAATAATTCCATTAACATCCGACAAAATACCAAAAATGGGTAAATGAGATTAGGCAATACAATCAATGTTATCTCAATACGTAGGATTTCCCTCAGCTACCCGGGAAAGAAAGAAGAAAAAAACAACAAGACAATCAAGAAAGTGCTCCCCTGACATGGCAGTTTAGCTGTACCAAAGCAGTGATGGTGATCACTGAGAAAATGTTTTCATTGAGAAAGTGAGCTGCTTGTGGTGCCTGGCGTATTTGGCAAACTGTAGTGATTCTGGAATTGAAGGAACCGCTGTAATAAAAATAAAAATAAAAATGAACCTACATAGTTAGTATAATTTAATCCAGTCCAGTTGATTCCTCAGGTATGGAAGCTATTAATTTAGAATAAAACCATGACATACAGAATCATGGTCAGGTTGATAATTATACAAACCGTTTATGCTCTAAATCCCCCAAAAAAATAAAAAATAAAAATTGTTGGACGCTTTGCACATCAAAAACGATTTACAATTGAAAAGATCCATTTGAGCTTTACCTTTAAATAAATAAAGAATCGACTCCATGTCATAGATCTCATGCCCAGACCCAGGGCTTCGGGGCAGGAGATTATCATATCATTGGATTCTAAAAGCCTGAAAGCAACCAAGAGCAACAACATACCTTAATACTGCACCTTCTGAGAGCAAATCACCCCAAAATAGTACTGCAAAAGCTTCGGCATACATACAGTCCTTACCGTTGCAAGAAATGTCTTTACTCTTGCAACAGAAACCATGAATGGGGAATTGCTCTCCGAATACTTAACTGTGGTATCTCATGGAGTGGTCATAAACGTAGCAATGAATGCCAACTTTCCACAAGGGTAGTATGCACCGTGGCAGGTACGAACCTACCCACATACTTCCGCGGACTGCGTCCAACCACAAACCATCCATATTCACTCTCTCAACATGCCAAAGAAGGCCATAGGGAAAAATAGAGGCCTAAAGTTTTGCCAATAGCAAAGCAGACAAGAGGGTGCAAACCCTGTATTCGAGTCTTTTCATCTTTCCCCTATCCAGAACTAACATATATAATGATCCTGGGTGTCAAGTGAATATGGATGCTAAAGAGCAAGAATCAACGCTATCACGAGGCAGCAGAAAAGGGCCAGTTGGGAACAGTAAGAGGATACATGACTGTTGTATCTGTATTCTTCATTGACTATTTTGAAATAAAATTGCAACTATTTAAATGAAATCAGGGTTGGAATTTGACTATTAAATTTGGGACATTTGGAGCTTCAACGAGAAATTATACCCTTTCAAGAATATATATTCCAAAACCGAATAGCATATTCCTCGGTCAACCCAATGCCAATTGCCTATTACTAGCCAATAACCAAAGGAAATGCAAATTGGGGCCATAGAAAACAATGAAAGATGCTGATATTAAATTGGGAATAATGTTTGATAAGCTGCAGTTAAGTAAGGTGTAAGGAAACGTGTGTTAAGTAGGGTAATAATTATAATAAAAAAAAATGATGCACATTAACGTAATTGATTTATGGATGTAACAAGTAGTATCAAAGCTTAGCTTTCAGTAATGTGGACTGAATGGGAAATGATGATAACAGTGAATGTTTTGAACCGTGCACAGAGAAGGAAGTAAACAGGTAGACAGGCTGCGATGAGAAAAGGATTTGGAGGTCGAGGAACAGGCTCGATGCCGAACCCTGAAACGAATCTAGAATTGTCGATGCAGTTGGGTGTAGAATAGCAACAATAAAAAAAATAAGTTGCTTGAAACCATTCAACAACTACAATATGAAATGGTGCACCTTCGGACAGATAGTGAAAGGTCAAGGCGAGAGTGGGAAATAATTCTTAAGAGCCTCTCAGATAAATAGAATCATGGAACCTCTCGAACAAGTCTTGAGCATAGAACCCGTGATGAAGAAGAACATCAACATCTAAGTGAAAATACTCTGGAAGGTATTTATACTCAAAAATTTGAAAAAAATAGAATGGACTGTCATGAAGAATTTGGTAATGTGTCCGAACCTAGGAAGACCAAGAAACCAAAACTAGACCTGTAAGGAGAATTTAGAAAAATTAAACCTCCATTCTTTAATGGGGAGGCAGAGGAAGTTGTAGAAGCTTGCATTATTAATATGAACACAAATTTCCAATTTTATGAATATGACAGTCAGATTAAGGCTAGATTGGCCATTTAACAACTTTAGGGTAAGGCCACCTTATGGTGGGAGGAAGTTAAAATCGTGCATGGAATAGAGGACCACGATGTAACATGGGACAAATTCTAGAAACATTTCATAAATAAATATCCGATGGAACAATTATATGATGAAAAAGCCAAAGAATTTCATGATGTGAATTTGGGGCAATTGACAATGGACGAATATGTGACAAAATTTAGATCTTTATTAAGGTATGTGTCATATATCAAAGAGGAGAAAGCTAAGGTACAATGCTTTCTAATTATTTTCCCTGCATATTTGAAGGAAAGAATAGAGTTTGATAGTCCTAAGACTATGGACGAAGACATTCAAAAGGCTCAAATGTGTTATCAGCAGGTCAAGCAAAAGGGAGATTAGGTTAAAATGTGGTCTCAAAAGAAAGGAAAAAAGAATTATCATCATTTTTGAGGAACGAAACCCACAAACTTCAATAATATACAAAGGAATTTATCAAGTAAACAACCTGGAAGGAGTCAACAAAAGATCATGTGGAAAGGAGATAATAAATTGATGGAAGCATCCAACAACTCGGAACTGAGTCAAGGACAGAAACCCCCCTTGCAATGATGGGGTTGTGGGGGGCCTCATTATTACAAGAATTATCCTCAACATATCTGACCTGAACGAGTTGCTAATATACAAGAGAAATCCATGGTTTGATGGGTGGCAAGGAGCATGCCCCAGATCAATGATGCATTGGAAGAAGGAAACGCTGATTACCAACCTACTATGATAGAATTGGAAGGTAAGTTAACTACTCAATCTATATATGTTCTAGTAGATTCAGGTACAAGCTTGAGTTATGTTAGTCACAAAATGGTAGAAAGATACTGTTTGAAAACACATAAATTTAAAAACCCTTGGTTAGTACAATTGGCTACAAGAGCTAAGAGAAGCGTAACTGTCAAAGTTCCGAATTGTTCTGTGGACATAGGTGGCCAATTTACAAAAATAGATATGAACGTACTACCTTTAGGTTCATATGATTTGTTAATTGGATTAGACTGGTTAGAAAGCCACTGGTCCTTAATAAATTGTAAGGACAGGACCATCAATTACCTTGTTGAGGACGGTACTCAGTAAGAAATCCAAGGAGTCAAAAAGCTCATGAGGTTGTGTCCCATTACTGCCTCCCAACTAAGTAAATGTATTAGAAAGGGCTGTATGATTTATGTTGTCCAAGTTGGGTATTCCAATTCCAAAGAAAAAATTTCTACTGAGGAAAACATATTGGTAATTCAGGAATTTACAGATGTATTTCCTCAAAATATTATAGGGTTGCCTTCGAAGCAAGATATTGATTTTACAATTGTATTAATCCCTGGGGAAACACTAGTGTCCAAAACCCCTTACCGTACGAGTATTCTAGAGTTAACTGAACTTAAATTGCAATTGCAGGAATTACGCAATAAAGGGTATATTCGCCCCATTGTGTCACCCTGGGGAGATCAAGTGTTGTTTGTAAGAAAGAAAGATGGTACACTGCGATTGTGTATTGATGATTGGTCTAGCCCTGATGTCTTATGGTCAATAATTAATATATGATTATGGTTAACATTTTTGGCGGTTGATTGTGTTGATGATGTGTTTAAGGATATGGTACTAGCTTTTAATGTGTTGAGGACAGTTGTCCTATCCTCGGGCTCCGCTTCTCCTGCCTCTACACCTTACTCTCGAAACCCTAACTTCACTCATTCGGTCACTTGCTCCGGCACTCTATTGCTCCATCGAGAGGGTTCTTTGTCACTGGTTTTGTTTGCAATCTAAGAGGGTTTGATGGCGCTTCGTGAGGGTACCTGTCTACGAACCCTGGTTATGAACTTCGCTCCTGTAGCTGTGGGTCTCAGTTGTGCATTGGCTTTCTCGTCTCTGTGGTTGTATGGCTTGGCTATGTTCGTAGTCCTTCTTTGTCCACTGGTCCTGTATGTGATTTTGAAGCTTGGATTCATGGATACCAAATCTCTGGGCTCTGTGAGGTATGGTCTCCGTTCAAGTGGTGGTAATGGCTACCTCCTTGGTGGCTCTGCGGGCGTTGTTCCAATTTCACTTCATGGTTGCCTTAGCTTTGTGAATGCGCTCGTTGTTGTGGTTTTGTTTATGCTTTCAACTCTTTGGGTGATTGCTACATTATTTAACTGTCAATTTGTTGGGTTTTTCAGGTCATGGTCGCGGGGTGACCCAACTCTCAACTCCTGTTCGACAATTTCACAAAGGTAGGACATCTGTCTATGATTTACAGTTTTGTTTCATTTTGCTATTGGTATTAATTGTTTTCGCTCCTTGTGAGTAGGGGTTGCTCTGGCGACTGTGACCTGGTCCATGACTTCTCTGCCTGCACGAGCTCGGCTCCTCTGGTGAGTAGATAATCTGCTAACCCTCGTCTATGCTTTTCAATTTGTTTAGGGTTTTTTTACCTAGTTGTTGATGGCCTGTTTTGTGGTCACTGTAGGTGGACATCAAGCCTCTCTGGTCGCTGGTCTCTTGTCCTGATACTTGTACACTGTAACAGGTGGTGTCATGCCACGTTACTTCTCTTGTTTGCCTGTCTCGAGGTTTTTGCTGTTTGTCATTTCTGTTGGGTCTATAATTGAGGGTCTTAGGGATTTGGCCTTGATGTCTTCTGGGCACTATGTAATTATGTCTTTGGCTATGATGACCTTGTAACTTATTACGCTCGTTGGCTGTCTGCAACACTCGTTGGCTTTGTAATCGAATGTTTTTAGGTTTCGGCCTTACTGTTTCTGGCACTGTATAATTATGCCTTCAGGCTATGATGAACTTGTAACTTATATTGGGTCTCTGGTTAAATTATAGTCTTGGGGTTTTGGACCATTGTCTCACTGTTTGGTCTTGCAGTTGGTTTGTAACCTGTCTATAACTTGGACTGTAAATTTTGATACCACTCTCTCTCTCTCTCTCTCTCTCTCTCTATATATATATATATTATATATATAATATATATATATTATATTTTATATATATTTGAAAAGAAAGAAATAGTTAGAGTCTTGGTACTTGTATATACTAGTTGCTTTCTTGCTGTGACTATGTTTGTTTCTTCTGCAAAACCCTCTCTGTCAATTGATGGAATTCGACTAGCCTCCGCCAATAATTACTTGTTCTCTGTATTGTTAGGAAATGAACTTAGTTTCTTGTTCTCGGCAACTGTTATGAAACGAACTCAATTTAATTATTTAGTTAGGAATAAAATAATTTTATGCTGCAATGGACATGGACTCAGGTTCTCTCTTTCTTTCAAAATGATTGTATACTTCTGTTTATTTCGTACTATGATGGATGATTACAATTTTTTTTTTTTTTTTCCTTTAATAAGTTCATTGTACAGTTACTTAAAACTGTCAATAGTTACATTTTAGTTATTCCTTGATAACTGTTCATCTTTGTCTAAACTCTAAAGTTAACCTAAAACAATAAATTAAAAAAAAAAACTGTAATGAAAATAAAACAGTGGGCTGGGACATCCTTAAACTTGACATAAAATCCTAAATGTTGTTAACTAAAAATTTAAATGAGACTTAAAAGACCAACTGAAAACTTCTCTAGTCTGCTAAGGCAAATACTCCAGCCATGATCTCCCTTAGCTGGATGCTCCTACATCAATTGACTACAAACAAATTAATAAGTTAACTATTAAAAACAAATACCCTCTACCTCAAATTGATGACCCATTTGATCAGGTCAAGGGTGCAACAATCTTCTCCAAGATTGATTTACGTTCAGGATATCATTAGATCCAAGTAAAGGAAGAAGATATTTGTAAAACAACCTTTTGAAATCGGTACGACCACTATGAATTTGTAGTCCTACCTTTTGGATTAACTAACACACCCATGAAATTCATGAGTTTGATGCATGGCAATTTCCACCCTTTCTTGGATAAAATTGTTCCAATTTTTAGAGACGATATTTTCATTTACTCCAAGTATTTAGAAGAACATAAGGAACACTTACAGATAGTATTGCAAATGTAAAGAGATCATCAAATGTATATTAAGTTTATTAAGTATGATTTTTACAAAGAACAAATTCAGTACTTGGAACATGTTATTACAATTGAAGGTATAACTATTAATCCTCAGAAAATCAGGACTATTATAGAATGTCCAGTTCCCAAAAACGTGGCTGATATACCATCCTTTATGGGTTTGGCGGGGTATTACAACCATTTCATTAATAATTTCTCTCGAATTGCATATCCCATCACTTCCTTACGAAAGAAGGGAAGGATGTTTAAATGGACCAATGAATGTCAGTAGAGCTTCGAGAAGTTAAAACATTTATTAACCATTGCCCTTGTATTAAGGATTCCAGACCCAAATAACGAATTTGTCATTTTCAAAGATGCATGTATAGAAGGCGCGCTGGTGGTATTAACACAAGATGGGAAGGTGATTGCTTATGAGTCTCAAAAACTAAAAGAAAATGAAGAACAATGCTCTGCATATGATTTGGAACTGACTACTCTATTTCATGGATTAAAGGGATGGAGGCACTATCTTATGGTAATGAATTTAGCAATTGAGGTTTCAATCAATATTAGTTGGTTAATGGCCATGTAGTCCTACGAGAGTATCATATATTTACTGTGATAGTCTAATATACTTTGAGATTTTGATTCCATGTTGCTTAAGGTGCATGGCTATGATCTTAAGATTATTTCTATGCTTTCTTGTACATTTACATTTCTATGCTTCCATGTATATTTTAATACTATTATATGGATTAGTTAAGAGGGAGACTGGACTGGTAGACGAATCCCTTTTGGCTGCCCTGGTCTCAACTCCCTCCCTTCTTATTCAATGTAGAATTTGTGTTTTCAAGGTTTTGTATTCATATTAGAATCTAGAACTGTCCAGAGTTAATATTGTAATTTAGTTAATTTGGATTCCATTTGAGTTCAATACTCTGTGTTTCTGGCTCAACAAGACATCTTTACAAGCTTTATACTTGAATATATAAAACATTTTCGGAAGAAATCACATTAAAGATTTTGGTTGACGTGTTTCAAACCAACCAATGTGGTTCATCTTCAGGACAAGATGAAGAAACATATCTAGGCAGTAAGTTAAATAGGAAGATATGAAATGAAACATATTGATACACAATTTCATTTTATCAAGGAGAAAGTTCAATCAAAAGAAATCCATGTAATAATTGTGACAATGCTGCTGATATTTTTACCAAACCTCTTCGTAGAATAAAATTTGAGCTGTTTAGGGAGGTCTTAGGCATATCTGTGAATTGATTTCTCCATTAAGGGGGAGTATTGAGATTAATGTAGAACTGGATTAATAGAGTAACAGTTCAAACCGAAACCTAGTTTATGATTGTGTTCCTGTTTTCTAGGAGTTTGTTCAACTTCCCTAAATGTGAGTTTGTTATATATATATTCCTCATGTAATGAATGGAGGGAAGAGCATGTTTTGCAGAGGCAATCTTACAGGTGGTGTTTTACACCTATAAGCTACTCAATTTAATTAATAAAGTTGATTCGTATTTTTGACTGTTGTCGGGTTTCAAAGAATTGTAATGGTTCCAAAAACAATACCTACATCCATTTTCCTTCTTATTAAAAAATACCTACATCAATTATAAATAATAATAAAAAAATGGACAACAGAGTGTCTCTACTAAGCTAAAAAGATTGCAAATCCAAATCTCCAAATATATGAAAAATAAAAAGTTGAATCAAAAGACAATTAACAAATTTTGAGTCAGATATTTCGTTGTAATTTCATTAAACAATGAATCTTCTCCTCATGCTACTTATAGATATAGCCTCTATGATAGTTCTTCTAATGGAAAACGGCTTATCTACATACATCATTATTATTTTGGATAATTTGGTAATATGGACAAAAGCTATATAACTATGCTATTGGTTTGATTTCCCACTAACAAATTAGAAAACATAAAAATGCATCATTTTAATTAAGTAACATTCGCAAAACTAAAAATAATATATCCAAATTTTATATATATAATTTATATTATATTATTCTTAGAATTAATATTGTTAATATTATAATATACCAGTTGGCAAATTACTATTATACATTTGTTTGAGTTAAGAAATAAAATAAAAAAAATAAATATAAAAATTATTAAATTAATAACAAGTATAATGAAGAGAAGTTATAAAAAAATCATAAATTCATTTAAAATAAAAAAATACAAATTAAATATAAAAAATACAACTTAAAAGAAAAATCATATGCCTCTCTTACTTCACAAAAAACAAAAACATCCATCACCTCACAACAAAACCATAACACATTTATCACTTTAAAACCCCTCATTTTAGTTTAATACTAGAAATTTGTCATATAATTCAGGATTAATGTTACTTTTTAATCTCCAAATATGAAAACACGTTATAACGTATGAATTTTTTATAATGTTGGGGATTTAAGAGTATAAAGGTAAGTTTTCTGAATTTTGATTCCATTAAATGCTTTACATTAAATATTGAATATTAATCCACCGTTTATTAACTTAGTGACGGGAAATGCATATGCATGTAATCCAAAATCAGACAGAAAAAGGATTATATTGAAAACACATTAGGTATGAAAACAAGTGCTGCATGCAGCCGGTAGTCCCTGCTGTAAGTGAATGGCCTCCCTTAAGCACAAATGAATGAAGCCTTTTTTTTATTTCTGCACCATTTTTCGTGCTTTCGGCAAAGAAGCTAGTTGACATCAATTCATGTGGGTGCTGCGCAGGACGATCATACTATCATAACGGTGCTTGAAAAAGTCTTGGATAATATTTTACAGGCGTTGTGGATTGTTTTGCTTCTTTAACGATAGTTACACCAAGTATCAAATAGACAAATCTAATCAGTGAATAGTTGAATGATATCATGCAGGACTTTTCGTTTCATCCAAGATGGGACGATGACGATAAGAGGAAACATAATGCAGAAGTCGATCACTCGAAGAAGGTTGGAATTTTAAATTTATGTTAACGTAAATTTGATAACAATGATTATTTTTTAATACACTCGATTTTAGGCTTTGAATATTTTAGAAACGGTTAAATTTCTTTGTATTTATATATGTAATTTTGTTTTATAATAATTTCTTTGTATTTAGATATGTAATTTTTGGATTGAAAGCAGTTATTTTCAGAAGAAGAAAAATATGACATTCTATTTATTTTAAATTTTCATTTGCAATTAAAACGAAAACTGTTCTATATTCAATATGACCTAAAAATTTTATTTACAATTAAAAAAAACTATTCTATATTCAATATGACCTAATATATGATAAAAATTAAGCTTGTTTAGGAAAATAATCAGTTATTAACTAACTGAGATCATAAAAAATGGTATGTTTGGTTTTTATAATTATTTATTTCAGGAATCGGATATGATGTAAAAATTAGAAAGAAATAAAATTACTAACTTTTATAGTAAGAATAGTTTTTTAGATGAACCTCCATTATATACGTCATTTATTACAGATATAAAGACACCGAACGTAGGAAATGACGTGGGGCAAGCACTTGGGGAGTGCATGCAACCCACCTGTCACATCATTGCTATTTCATAACCTCATAAACTCTTCCTAATTTCTTAACGGATGTGTGTGTCCTCTCCTGTTAGTCGAGCGGCTGGCGTGTTGTGGACTCCCAGGCTTGCATACAAGCCACGTGTCCCCTTTTCTTCATTTATAAATGACATTTGACCATCCTTCTTATCTCAGCGTGTTGGCCCCAGTCGATTGACATTTGACTGCAGATGAAGAGGTCACTGGTTTGAACTGGGTTGGGCCCTCTTCCATTTCGGCTTTGGCTTTGGCTATGCGAGTTCACAGGTTCGAACCGGGTTGGGTTCTCAAGTTTTTGGATGTTAATTTAAATTGCTAAATACAAGAACCTGCCGGTTGGGCCCTCTTCCAAACACGCTAGCAACGTTGGGCACTAAATCCTCTAGCACGCGACACAATCCAGTGTGGCAAACAAATGATTGAATCAATCTCTCTGAAGGCAATGCAGTACAAGATGGTTGATGTAATTTGTTTGCGGGAGGAGGAAACGAGCAGCTGTAGTGGAGCACCTGCTTATACGGATAATAATAACAAAGCTGGAAGTGGAAGTGGAAGTGGAAGTGGAAGCAGAGTTATAAATGCAGTGCTCAACGCATTATGTGTGGCTGGAGGGGTTTACCTAATTAGGAAATTCTCCAAGTTCACCACTCGGCAGGATCAGACGCGAATTGTTGTAGAAGCCCTCTGCGGAGAGAAGGTTTCTATATCCACTTTTCCTATTGATTTCATTAGTGGCAAATGCTTGGTTTAATTCAAGGTTAAAATACAAACGAAATTGAATTTGTTATTTGCTTCTATCAGTCATCAAGCGAGCAAGCAGCAGTGCATCCTATGACCTATTTCAATCTTAGGTATGGTGTTCATCTCAGCCTTTTATTCTCTATTTGTTTGGATTCCTAGTAGCAAGAAAATAGTACTGGGGTCGCAACACGTATCTTATGAATACTTCATTTTATTTTAGTTGACAGGTTAAAATAGATCTGGTATGGTGGTCGAAGCAACACGTATCTTATCAGCAGTATATTTTATTTTAGTCACATAAAAGAACACATGGCTTGAGAAAAAACACCAGGTGTTCCTTGTATAAAATCTGCGGCATCTGTATAAAAATATCATTTAGCTCTATGAATTATAAATAACTATAGTCTTTTAAAACGTAAAGTATAAATATTAAACAACAGAAGGTATGAACTGTAAATAGCAATTTAATTAGGGTTTTAACTGAAAGTGCGAATAAAATGACAACATTCAGCTGAGAGCATTGTTGCAAAAGGAAAAAATTGTAGTGTTTCTTATTTGGAAATGTGGTATTCTACGATCTTCTGCATCAATGCTTTGTATTTGGTCAGTTGTAATTTTTTTAATTAAAATCCTTTACTTTAGCCTAACGTCTATATGGTTCCTCTGCTATTCTCACTGGCTCTTCAAATGATTCCGAATACGGGTATGGGAAGAAAACTATGTTTCCACCGCATCAGATTCCATCAATTTTGTATTTTGTTGTTTTAAAATCCGATTTACATTAATAAATTTACTATAAATATTAAAATAAAATATTTACCACCATTTCAAATTTATGGTAATTTTAATGATCAAAGATGTATTCATAGAAGCCACAATTCTACCGGCTGCAGGATCGCACCACTGGCCGATCAAGATGGAAATAGACCTCAAGCAAAGACTTAATAATAAACCCTTTAGGTTTGAAGCATTTTGGCTCAGAAATGAGGGGTTGGTAGAGAAACTTGAAGAATGGTGGAAGAAGAGTGAACAAAAAGGGAAAAATAAAATGCATACCTTCCAACTCAAACTAAAGGAGATGAGAGACAAATTAAAAAAGTGGAACAAAGAAGAATTTGGGAATATATGGAAAGATAAACAACGCCTGGAGCAAAGAATGGAAGAGTTGCTACAGAGGGATATACTAGAAGGTTTACATGAAGACAAAATAAAGGAAGAAGGAATTATAATAAATCAACTAGAAGAGAGGAGGAAACAAGAAGAGATATTATGGAGGCAGAATTCAAGGGTTCAGTGGCTTAGAGAAGGAGAAAGGAATACCAAGTTTTTCCATAAAGCAATGATGCATGACAGACAAAGAAACTGAATTTTCTCCATAAAGAACCAAGAAGGTCAGCGGGTCCTCCAACATGATGAAATAGAAAAGGTACTGGTTGACCATTTCAAAAATTTGCTAAATGAAACGCAAGTTAATAGAACGGAAGCTATAGAGAAGATAAGCAAGGAGATCAATAAACTGGTAACCAGAGAACAGAATTTGGCATTGATGAGAAAAATTAATATGGAAGAATTGGAGGAAACAGTCAGGAGTATGAAAAGGAACAAGGCCCCTGGGCCAGATGGGTATACGGTAGAATTCTACCAAGCAGGATGGCACTTCCTTGCTGAAGAAGTCCTAGAAGTAGTGGAGGAAGCTCGAATTTATCAGAGAATGCCAGGTATTAACTCAACCTTGTTAACCCTTATTCCTAAAACTTCCCAAGCAGACCAAGCTGAAGGCTTTCGCCCTATAGCTTTATGTAATGTTATCTATAAGATAGTGGCATTAGTAATGGCCCAGAGGCTGAAATCCATCCTCCTGAACATAATATCCCCAGAGCAAACTGGGTTCGTAGAAGGAAGATAGATTCTTGATGGATTAGTGGTGGCCCAGGAAGTAATCCACACATTAAAAATGAAAAAGGAAAAAGGAATGCTGATCAAATTAGATCTGTCAAAAGCCTATGACATATTAAATTGGAGATATTTAGAAGTCATCCTCCAAGCCTTTGGATTCTGCGACAGATGGGTGAAATGGATCTTAAGTATGATCTCCACGCCAAATTTTTCAATCCTAGTAAACGGAGCCCCATCTGCCACTTTCAATGCTTCAATAGGTCTTCGACAAGGGGATCCCCTATCCCCCTTTCTCTTCATAATAACAACAGAAGGACTAGGTAGATACTTCCAAAACGAATTAAGAGAAAGGAAAATCCAGGGCCTGAGGTTATGGGGTAATCATACCACAATTACTCATCAACAGTTCATGGACGACATTATGATATATTGTAAAGTATCCCTGAATGAAGTAAGAAGGATAAAGAGAATTCTAGAGGTGTTTATGAAAGGTTCAGGTATGGAGGTAAATAATGAAAAATCAAGAACGTTCTTTTTTAATACAGTGGAACCCATCAAGAATCACTTAACCAAGACGCTGGGTTTTAGAAAAGGGGAGCTTCCAACAAAGTATTTAGGAACTATGCTAGATTTATCATCCCTAAAAATAGGAAACTGGAGACCAATTTTGGAAAAGATCATGAAAAGACTTGAAAATTGGTCTTTTCACACTTTGAATCTTGCTGCAAGAGTTGTATTGCTTAAATCAACCATTCAGGTGATCCCGATATATTCATTTTCAGTAATGGCAGCACCAAAAGGGATATGCAACAAGCTGATAGAGATATACACAAAATTCCTATGGGGAGGACCTAAGCAACAAAAGAAATGGGCACTCTGCTCATGGGATAGCCTATCTAAACCAAAAGGAAAAGGCGGTCTAGGTCTAAGGGACCCTTCTGTTCTAAATCAAGTTCTAGCAGCCAAACTAAGATGGAGATGGATGCAAGGAGGAAACGACCTGTGGAAAGAAATATGAACAGCAAAATATAATATGCCAGCAACTCTTGAAGAAATATTAAGGAAACAAGAAACACCAAGAGGATCAGACATATGGAATATGACTAATCAAAGCAGAGAATTAGTAGATGGAAATATATTTTGGGAAATCAGAGGAGGTCAGAATGCGAGATTTTGGGAGGAAGCGTGGCAACAAAGGGAAAAAATGGTGAATCTTCAAGGAATGCAGGAGATCTACAGAATAGGGATTGACAGAGAACACATCTTGATCAAAGATTATTGGAAAGAAGGAAGAGAAAATGAAGAATGGAGAGAATGGAAAATAATAGAAGATTGGAACATGAATGCAACGGAGGAACAAAAAACCTTGTTTAATAAGGAATTAGAGTCCAGGAAAATAAAAAATAGAGGGGGCAATGATATTCTATGTTGGGGAAAAGAAACTAAAAGAACTTACACTATTAGGGAAGCATATAATATAACAATCTAGCAAGAGCAGAGGGAAGAGGAGCAGAAATGGAGGAAACTTTGGAAAAATAAATGGTGGCCGAAGATAAAGATGTTCATGTGGTTGGTAGGGAGGAGACGTATTCTAACCTGGGACCAAATCCAAAAAAGAGGATTCGCAGGCCCATCAAGATGTTGTCTTTGCAATCAAGACGGAGAGGATCAGGAACACTTATTAAACGGTTGCCCAATTCCAATGGGATAAGACCAAAGAACTCTTTTCAACAATCGAACAAAATCCACTTGATATCATACAAACTCTGTGTGACTGGGGAGAAGGAAAGTTTAAAAGCTCGGTGGTGAGAAAAGCTTGGAACTTGGTGGAAGGATTCAATGTGTGGAATATTTGGAAAGAAAGAAATGGAAGAATTTTCCAAGGGAAAACACCAAATCCGGAAGAAGTTTGGCAAAGGACCCTAAGACAAATTAGGGAATCAATCCTTGCAGAAGTTTGGACAGAGGAAGATTGGAAGACCTCTGAGGAAGAAGCAGAAACCCTAAGAAGGTTGAACTTGGAACAAGGGATGGTCTTTCAACAAAAAACAAAGCAACAACAGCCTATCGCTGCCCAAAGTTTGGCAGTCTTCCGAAGGCCACAGGAAGGGTTTATTAAGCTTAACTTTGACGGAGTGGCAAAGGGGAATCCAGGTCCAGCATGATACGGAGGAATCTTTAGAAACAATCAAGGAGATAAAGAATGGATTTATGCTGAACATGGAGGAACTATGAGTAATAACGAAGCGGAATTCATGGCGGCTTATCAGGGCCTCAAAATTGCGAAAAGAAATGGATATAGAAAGTTAGAGATAGAAGGTGACTCAGTCCTGGTTATAAACACCATTAAAAAACTAATACAAGGGAAACAGTGGGAGCAGGTTGTCAAAAGTTGGAGAACAGCAAGCATAGTCCAAGAAATTGAAGAAACATTAAAAGGGATTGAATACAAGATCACTTCTCATGTCAAGCGAGAAGGAAATAAGCTTGCGGATTGCTTGGCCAATTGGGGAAGCAAGGAAATAATGGGGAAAGTGGATGACAGCTGGACAAATCAAACAATGATGACAAGATGGGATGGTTTAAAACAACTCATAGACATCGACACCCATGAAACAACATAATTATAGTCAGAAAACTGTGAATTCCCTGAGCGGGAAGGTGAGGCAAGATTATTCGGTAGCAAAGAGAGGTCAGAAGGATAGCGACCATACGTCCCTAACCATAACAATTAATGATAATTCAGAGCAGCAGGTACGCAATTCAAAACAAATCCCGGAAAACACCGAAGAGAGCATCATTCAAGTTACAAGGAAGAAAGGAAGCGGAGGACATATTCATCATAATCAGAAAGGTGGCGATAAATCTATAAGGCGGATCAGGAGAAGGATGAAAGATACCAAGCAGAGTAAGAAGGTGGTGAGGAAAGGAGAAACCTGGCAGAGGAACTAAAACCAACGTCTTAAGCGAGTCAAGATGGCATCGCGCGGGGATAAACAAGTCCAAGCAAAGTGGGCGGATTTCGGAAACAAGAATTTTGAGCGGAGTAGAATAAAAATTGAGGTCGAAAGCTCAGAAGACATGGAGATTAACCAGGACGTGGGCTCCCGGAGTAAGACCTTTGAAAAAGGGCAGAGCAACAAAGAAGGTAAATGAGGTAGAAATGATGGAAGAAGGAAAGCTCGTGATCAAAGAGGTAAAGGTCGACACTGGCAAGCATACCACGCAGAGGAGGGAAACCAGCCTCAGGGAAGGCGAAAAAGGGGAAGGAAATCGATTCGCAAGATGGTATATGAGGTAGAACAGGCTTACAATCAACAGATGAATGAAGACATCCGTAAAATCATTGAAGTCATGGAAAACAATGTCCTGGAAGAACCGTCGGACCCCGAGATGGACGAGTGGAAATCGCAGATGCCTAACCCAGGCAATACCAGAGGTAGACTAACCCTGTACCATCGATCTCTTCACACCTACTGGGTCCTGAAGCTCCTTTTGGCCAAGGCAATGGAACAAGTTGTTGCAGAAATGGTGGAGATGGCTCAGGAATCGATGGCAGCAAGAAAGGAGATGGCCAATGTGGAAGGTATAATGCGTCAACAGAATGAACAGATTAAGGAGATGCAGGGGATGCTGATGGAACTGGTAAAAGCTAAAGACAACAATGAAATCAAAAGGGGAAGCGCGAAGATTTGAGAGGCTAGTTAACTCTCCTTTTTGTTTTTTGAATGCCAATGCTCTGTATTTTGGGAATCTGATTGCATGTCTCAACACCTGTAGTGAAGATAGGTCTTTCAGTAGATCTCAGAAAGAATAGTTTCCAAAAACATTCTGATTAAAAAGGTTTAATGTTGAGTAAGTTTTTGATGATAGTATGTAAAAAGGAAAACAGTAATGAATGCTTGATGAAAAGGAACCAACAGATCCGGTTTCCCATATGGGCGGATTGAGGTTCCTTAGTATGTATTTTTCAGTTTTATGTAGGTAATAGAAATGCCTTAGCTTACAAAAAAAAAAATTATGGTAATTTTAAAAACAAATATTTATTAAATAATGTAAATGAACATTAAGATCAAATATAATATTAAAAACTTTTTAAAATAGTTTTAAAACATTATTTATTAGATAAAACATATGAACAAATTAAATATAATATTAAAAACTTTCTACAATGTTTATATCGCTATAAAATCTCTGTTATACTTTGTTTACAAATTTAATATTATCAAAGAATAACTTTAATGGTAACGTGGATAGGCGGAGTATTTAATATCGCTATAAAATCTCCATTATCACTTTGTTTACCAATTTAATAATATGAACAACCAATTTTAAAGCATAAGCAGAATACTCTGAATTATAATTATATAAAATCTAATAAAATATTGTATATAATGAATTGTAATGTTGAATTTTGATTTGTATTATTTAAACATTTTTTTTTATTGTATATAAATTTAGCATTTTGTAAAAATTAGAATAACCTCTAAAAAAAATCTCACTAAAAACAACTCAGGGAAAAATTATTTATCTATCCTAAATTATAACAGGGTATACTCCTTAAAAAAAAATCTAACTCTCCCCGAAAAGACACCCATGTCATCCACCGAGCACTTGCCTTTACAGACACAATCTCTTATTTGAGAAAGCATACTTTAGTGCACACATGTGATCGTAAAAATGTTTACACTTACTGGAACTGCATCACAAAGAATTGGTTGTCGACATGGCTTTTTAGCCTGTAAAAATGTTCATACTGATTGGAACTACATAACAAAGAATTGGTGGTTGACATGGGCAATGGATTTTTAGCCACAAACGCTATAATATAAACTAAATAGATCAACATTAAAATTTTAGTGACAAAATAAGTTCCTTTAAGCTCTTTTTAAAGGGTTCTGCCAATGTGAAACTTATTTTATTAATGACGGTTGAAAATGGGGTTAGTAATGACGGTTACACGAGGCAATTTTGTAAATCCCTTAGCTAAACTTGTGTGTAAAGGAAAAAGAAAAGCATGAAAACATCAAGGTATTTTACCAGATAATTCCAATTCTGAAATGTGCTTCACCACAACAGTTACTATTCCGCGTAGACTGAAGTAGTTTGGCCCGTACATTTCCATCAAGATGTAGATCCTAAATATATACATAAATCATTGAATATTTTCGTAGAGACATCGATATGGATTATATTTCATATTATAAAGCATTAGCATTTACATTAAAGTAGGTTGTATATTTCACACATGTACATTAGCTTATGTTGGAAATGACTTTATTTAATGGGTTTGCTATGATAACTCCATGGATGGAGGCACTTTGAATTCCGATAATGACTCAGAGAAAAAAATTGGGACACAGAAGTTGAAAATTATACAAAATGCATTGACGCCACTCACCTTCAGCTCAAGGAGAGCGTGTTGAATGACCATCAGAATATCAGTACCAGTCTTCTGCATGCGGCTTCCACAGAGGTGATTTATCATTAATTTCCGACAGCACTGCAGCAGGTTAGCATTCTAGCAATTTGATTAGGGAAATTTGTTTTTTTGTTACTGATTACTTGTAATCATTTTTATAATGAAAACAATTTTGAAGAAGCATAACCAAATTCTCTGATAACACTTCAAGAAATTAAAAGAAGAAAGATGAAGAAATCAAATACCTATTGAAACTACTTCATAGGGGTGAAGCTCTGAAGCATCTGGGCACCTGCATCTATCAGGTGGGATCCCACGGTGGGTGGCTTCCCTAGCACATCTTCTGGGGTTGAAGCTATGTAACCAGAAGGTGATCTCTCGCTTGATGTCATGTTGATGGCTTCGGTGTAGATCAAAAGAACTCACCAGAGTTAGGAACGAGTACACAGAGCTGAAAGGCTCATCGCAGGGTTCTCTGCTTGTGATATAAGCTTTGACAGGGTTCCATACGTTGACACGTGGTCAACATGCAAATATCTCTATGAACAAATGTCTAAATTAGGTGTTGGCTTAACGTGGAACAGGCCCCAGAAAGAACTTAGGATAAGATGATATTGCAAACTTTGCCTCCACAGCCTACCACAGCGTACTTGGATAAGATGAGATTGCCTCAATATTTTTGCATCGGGCAACGTGAAGGCTGCAATAAGACCTTAATCGTTTTCCGAACCAAAAACTTTGGGTAAAATTTTGTTGAATAAAATTGGGAGCATCAAACTTAGGTTAAAATGTGAAAACACCGAAAAAAAACCGGTCAAAGTATCAAGTAATGGTAGGTCAACGATCGATCGATCGCTATTAGTCCCAGGCAGGGACTAATAACACTTGAGAAGGTATCTATGAAAATCACACTCCAAATATAGCGAGTTTAACAACAATTAATTTCCTTAATATTGGGAAATGTGAATTCTTACCTGTATTTAATCATATCATTATATGATTTGTTGGGAGAAATGCACACAATTGAACATAGCATTATTAGATAAAATTCACGGTCGTACTACGCACCTTGCTACATTTTTTTTTCAACCCTGCAGAACAATATTTCCCATGTGGCTAACGGAGCTGCAACAGTTTTTTCACATCGTTTCCACCAACTCCTCCACACACGCGACCCACCTTCATGAAAAGACCTTGAGATGTGCAGGGTTATCACCATGCATCTCCAAACATGTAGGTACTATTTAGGTTCGATGGCTTCAGCAATGGAAGCGAATATAATATTGGTTTAGAAAATGTGTCCTCCCTAGTAGCGAACTGCAATGATGGCCATGGTTTTTTGCACAAAAATAATGATAAACTTGTGATGAATATTTAAAAAACTACTTGAATCGAATTTCTATTTGCCAAAACTTGCAGCTTTTACAACGAGCTGCTTTGGGCTAGCTCTTCTCTTCCCCTTCGAAGCAAAAACAGGAGGAACTCTTCCAATCTGCATCTACTGTAGTGGTGAGAACGCTAATGATATTTGGTAGATCGCATGTGTGAGATCCATGGCTAAACGACAATCTATGGTCCTTAAGTATTTTATGAACGCACCCCTTTGTTCACAAGCAACAGAAAGAATGAAATGTGTAGCTTTCTAAAGTAATTCCACTTTTTTTTTTTTTTTTTTTTTACGGAGAGGACGACGAACCAGACTGTTATACTCCCCCCCAATACATGGGAATCTGGAACTTGCAGTCGTCGTTGGTGTTCCAGCTTGGCGTTGGCTAGTTGCAAAGGTAAGCCAAGCTACACATTTCGATTTTCTAAAACACAATATGCGGGGTGATCAGTGCAGATTTCTAAATTTTCATGTTGCCCTCCCTCGTATATTTCATTTCAAATTTTGAAATTTCCTGCTTGGCTAGCCGAGTTTGAAATATGTCCCACCAACTTCATTTACTGCATTGACTATGTACGTCAGAACAATTAAGTCAGATTGGTCTGGCTCGAGGACGTCGGAAAATTTGATTCAAATTGGTCTAGCCTGAGGATGTCGGAAAGATAGAGCCATCCGATGTATGGGTCATATCATTGA
Organism: Pinus taeda; assembly: GCA_000404065.3. Taxonomy (NCBI): domain Eukaryota; kingdom Viridiplantae; phylum Streptophyta; class Pinopsida; order Pinales; family Pinaceae; genus Pinus; species Pinus taeda. The sequence continues at coordinate 92,214 of APFE030296620.1, forward strand.
ATCCACATTTTCTGTAAAATTTATGAAGTATGTATGTGAACCATCCACAAATGCTTTATGGCAGGCTGGTTAGCTCTTGCCAAGAGCATTGGCACATTATCTTAAAATCTCCAGAATATTGTATTGATTGACACATGTTTCCATTGAGAAAAGGAAGTTACTTTGCATGGTCACCACTTGTTACATTGCATGGTCGCCACTTGTTCCTGCTGGAGATTACAATCTTCTGCTGAGTACTGTAACCAATGAAGTTACTTTGCATGGTCACCACTTGTTACATTGCATGGTCGCCACTTGTTCCCACTAGAGATTACAATCTTCTGCGGAGTACTATAACCACAAAGCATAGAGTTGGTTATATTTCGATCTACTCAAAGCAAGTTGTAATGAAATTCGCTCCTTTTAAATTTAATGGAAAACAATGTATAGGGCTGAACAACAAGTTCCAGTGATACTTCTGCAGCATGGAATTACGAGCATGGGCTTAACCATTCACCTGGTCATGAATAATCTAACAATGCTTGAAGGATTTTATTCTGGCACTGCTACTATACTACATAGGGTGAAGGAGCCAAGAGAACCGTTGAACTTCTTTAGTGTCATGTTGTTCTTGTGGGTAATGAAACCAATGCTTGAAGAGTTGGGGTTTGTTGTAGATGACCCTACGTAGTGGAGAGTAATTGGGGTAGCCGCCATGATACTAACTTGCGTACCATAGGTAGAGGCAACTGAAGCAGATTATTTTTCTTCCACAATGTAATTAATACTACTAGGGATCGATGAAGAGTTGGCCATGGTGAAATTCGCTCCTTTTAGATTTAATGGAAAGCAATGTACAGGGCCGAACAACTTGAAATTTAATTTTGTGCAGTTAATTTTATGCAGTTAATATAAACCTTTCTGGTTCAATAAGCGAGCACCTAACAGTAAGGAGCAGGATGAAGTGGTATGGAATAAAGTAATAGATGAGCAGGCAACTTAAAGAGGTGTACTGTACTAGGGTTTGGGGGTGTTTTCAAACTATTGGTAAGTAAATAAGCTAATGGATGTATTTCAATAACTAGGTAAGAGTGATTAAATCAGGTCTGTAGGAAGGTTCTATCAGTAAGAATGAAGACATACATCATTGCTAGAATATGCCTACTTGCTTTTTTTTGTGCCGAAACCTTTCTTCTTTAGTTCTTCGAATCCCCATCCCCAACATTATCGGTGAGAGGAGGGATCTTCATCATTACTGTGTAGTACAGGACATTAGCTGCTTGTAGTAGCCATCATGATCATCCACCCAGGTATACAACCTCTCGCCTGAGAGTCAAGTACTAAATCCAAGAGCATACCCTGTTCGATAGCCCATAGCACCCATGGATAGTTCCCGGTCTAGCCAAGGCCAGATCTGAAGGATCCTCGAACTTAAGATAGGGAAGAAAAGGCCAGATACTCTAGGTATGAACCTACGATGCATATGTATGATATTATTGTCAATTCGACAAGTGGGTGAGTTGGCTTCTTTAGCCTACTCGCTATAGAGAGGGTTTCAACACTCATTGCCTTTTGTAATCGCCTGAACCATTGCCTGGTCTCATTACTTATAGTCGATTATCATTTACCCTTTTCTCATTGCCTTAAGGATAGTAACACTCATTTCCTTAAGGACAATGACACTCATAGGTAGTAGTCATTTCCTTTTGTCATTGCTAGGAGGTCGCCATATATAATCTATTTTCCATAGGGTGGGTCTGTTTTATTCCCACTAGGTGTATGAACAATTGTACTAGGTGGCCTTGTTTGTTTGAAGAGGTACTAGTTCATTATCTGTCTCATTGGAAAGTGGCCTTATTTGTTCAAAGAGTAACTGGTTCATTCTCTGTCTCATTGGTACGCAACACCCTTTAGGTGTGTATCCGACCCCCTGCCTTCCATGATATTTATCTGCTTCATTTGAAACTGGATTCTGATAGTGGAAATTCTTCCTTTTCACAATGATGCCTTGCCTTTTGCATGCCGTAGCCCCTCCCTTCTGAGGTTTGGCCCTGATATGTGCATTATGAACTAGTGTTCCTAAATCTCATTATGAACTAGTGTTCCTAAACCTCAATCACTGCATCTAATATATGTTAAAATGCCGAAGTGAAACATATCTCTAAGTGAAAATTTCCAAGTGCAAATTTTCAGTGTCAAATTTAATTTTAAATCTCAATTCCTTGAAATATGTCTTTACCTGCCCCTGCGACATACTGATGCAGATTGAGTAGCCGATATCTCCACCTGACATCATAGCAGTATTCATACTGATGCAGATTGAGTAGCAGGTATATCCACCAGGCTCTACTTCCCTTTCATATACATAAAGGGTTGGATCTATTGAGTCAACTGGTTCTGGTTATCCAACTGGTGATAAAGCTACCTCTGTATTTGTTGCTGGATATGGAATTGGTGCTTACTCAATAGAATCTACTAGGTCAACTACACGATCAAAACAATAAGCTACTGCAGGTTCTATAGCTACCCCTACCTATGCTCTAGTTGCCTTTTCTCTATTCTGCAACCCTTGCTTCTAGTTATGATGTTTTCTTTAATGATGTTGGATAATAAGCTAGCTTCTATATATTTTGCAACCCTTTCTTCTGCTTATGATGTTTGCTTTAATGTTGTTGGATAATAAGCTACTTGCTCTGCATATGTATCTGGTTATGCACCATGTTGCACCTGGCAACCATTAGCACCTCAACAACATGCACCACCTTGCAACTACAACTTGGGAACTTGCTTTAGCTTGCCCTTATAACATTTAATATATGTTAAACTTTGAAATTAATGCTAGCATTAGTTTACATAGTGAAACAGGTTTATGAAATAAGTACATATAATATATGCTTTTGGCCTCTCCACCTCGAGAAGAGGCCAAATTAGATGGTGAAATGATATGTGATTCAAAACATTGGTTTATAAGTGATTCGACTAATAAAAAACAGGTGAAATAATTGTTTAACATCGCCAAATAATTACTATAGTCCCATGCCATTACTATAGTCCTATGCCATTGCTAGATGGCATAAACTAATAAAAAGAGATTTAAAATTAATAAAATGATATAATAAGTTAAAGCAATAGAATTATATAATAAGTTATATATACATATATATATACATATAATATCACATATATATACAATATATATACATATATATATATATATATATATATATATATATATATATTATATATATATATATAGATATAGATATATCTTAAACTATGGACACAAAGATGTTAGTGCTATAAAGATGAAAAATTCTTAAAACCTAGAAATAGCTTAATACTATGTTTCCTTAAGGAACTCTTAATTAATAGTAAATAATAGTAATATAATTGTTAATGTTATAGACAAGCCAAACACCATGTTGATGTATGAGAGCCCTATGATACATACATAATCTTGGAAATAATTTTGAAGTGGGAGAAATGAATAGTCATTAGATAAATCTATAATTTCTTATAAAATATAAAATTAATAGTCACTTGTATATATACATTTTTTAACAAATAAGACAATAATTAAAGTATTAAGCTACTTCTCAATTTGACGACTTTTAGCAAATAAAATAATCCTCAAAGTATTGAGTTATTCCTAAATTAGACATGATATAATTTTCTTGGGTTTATAATCATGGTCAACCATGGTTGAATATTAAGTTTATAGTTTACAATATTAATATGTTAGGTTTATTAATTTTATGGTTTAATATTCATCCTAGGGTTTATTGTTATTCCCTTGGGTTTTTAATATTAATCCATTAGGTTCACATTGTGACAAATATTATCTCAATCTGAAAATCAACCAATGTCAACCATGGGATTAATATTATAAACCCAAGGCATATAAACCCTAAGATAAATATTATAAACCCTAAAACAAGCATGATTGACCATGGTTGACAATGGTTGATTTTCATTTTGAAATAGTTGTTGTCACAATGCGACGTTGGACCATGGTTGACCATGGTCAACCATGTTTATTTGATGGTATTTCATATTTATCTTAGGGTTTATATACCTTGGGTTTATAATATTAATTCTTTGGGTTTAATAGGAAAAAGCCCAAGGAATTATAAACCCTGGGGAGTAATATTAAACCCTAGGAATTAATATTAATTACAAACCCTATGAATAATATTATACCCTCAAAATATGAACCCTTAGATTAAGAAACCCAAGGGATTGATATTATAAACTTAAGGGATTGATATTATAAACCCAAGGGAATTGAATATACCCAAGGGGTTAATACTAAAACGCTAAGGGATTATAAACCCGAGGTAATAATATTAACCCAAGGGATTAATACTAAAAACCCTAGATTTTATATTCCCTTGAGTTTTTAGTATTAATCCTTTGGCTTTATTATTCCCTTGGGTATAATATTAGGGTTTATAAACCTAAGGGACTAATATTATAAATCCAAGGTATTGATATTATAAACCCAAGAGATTAATACTAAAAGCCAAAGGGAATATAAACCTTAGGGTTTTTAGTATTAATCCCTTGGGTTTCTAGTATTAATTCCTTGTGTTTATGAGTGTATTGAGTTTATAATATCAATCCCTTAGGTTTATTAATCTAAGGGTTCATATTCCTAGGGTTTAATATAATTTCCTTGGGTTTATAATCATGGTCAAACATGGTCCAATGTCACATCGTGACAAATATTGTCCCAATATGAAAATCAACAATGTTCAATCATCATCAAGCATGGGCCAACCATGGTTAAATGTCACATTGTGACAAAGATTGTCTCAATATGAAAATCAATCATGGTCAATCATGGTCAATTATGATTAATATGAAAATTAACCATGGTCAATTATGGTCAACCATGGTCCAATGTCACAATGTGACAAAGATTGTCTCAATGTAAAAATTAGCCATGGTCAAGCGTGGTTAATCACTGTCAACCATGGTCAACTATGGTCTAATGTCGCATTGTGACGAAGATTGTCTCAATTCTAAAATCAATCATGGGCAACCATTTTCAATCATGGTCAATGATCGTTAATAACCATGGTCACATTATAACAAAAATTGTCTGATTGTTCAATGTCACATTATGTCAACCATGGTCCAATGTCGCATTGTGACAAAGATTCTCAGTATAAAGATCAACCATGGTCAAGCATGGTCCAACATCGTATTATGACAAATGTTCTCTCAATATGAAAATCAATCATGGACAACCATGGTCCAACATCACATTGTGACAAAGATGGTCTCACTATGAAAATCAACCATGCTTAACCATGGTCAATCATTGTCAACCATGGTCAACCATCGTCCACAATCGCATTATGACAATGATTGTCTCAATATGAAAATCAACCATGGTCTACTGTAATATCAATAATATCAATCCCTTGGGTTTTTAGTATTAATCCGTTGGGTTTATAATATCAATCCCTTCCATATATCAATTTATGGGTTCATATTCCAGGGGTATAATAGTATTCATATATTTATAATATTAATCCCTTAATTTCAATATAAATCATGGTCAACCATGAGTTTATATGCCCTATATTTATAATATTAGCCCCTTGTGTTTCATAATATTAGTCCCTTGAGTTTATAATACCATGGGGTTTCAATATTAACTTGTTGGGTTTATTATTCCCAAGGGTTTATAATATCATTATGTTAGGTCTATTAATCTAAGGGTTTATATTCCTAGGGTATAATACTAAAGCCCTAAGGGATTATAAACCCAAGGGAATAATATTAACAGAAGGGATAATAAACCCAAGGGTTTAATAGTAAAAACCCAAAGAATTATAAACCCAAGGGAATAATATTAAACCCTAGGTATTAATATTAGAAACCCAAGGTATATAAACCCTAAGATAAATATTATAAACCCTAAAATAAGCATGGTTGAATATGCTTGACAATGGTTGATTTTCATTTTGAGATAGTTGTTGTCACAATGCGACATTGGACCATGGTTGACCATGATCAACCATGTATATTTGATAGTATTTCATATTTATATTGGGTTTAGTTTTATTCCTTTGGGTTTATAGTCCTTGGGGTTTAATACTAAAAGCCCAAGGAATCATAAACCCTAGGGAATAATATGAAACCCTAGGAATTAATATTAATTACAAATGCAATGAATAATATTATACCATGGGAATATCAACCCTTAGAATAATAAACCCAAGGGATTGATATTATAAACCTAAGGGAATTTAATATAGCCAATGGATTAATACTAAAACCCCAAGGGATTATAAACCCAAGGGATTAATACTAAAAACCATAGAGTTTATATTTCCTTGGGTTTTTAGCATTAGTCCCTTGGGTATAATATTATTCATAGGGTTTATAAACATAAGGGACTGATATTATAAATCTAAGGGATTGATATTACAAACCCAAGGGAATAATAAACCCAAGGGACTAATACTAAAAACTCAACGGAATATAAACCCTAGGGTTTTTAGTATTGATCCCTTGGGTTTATTATCCCTTAGATTAATATCATTTCCTTGAGTTTTTAGTATTAACCCCTTGTGTTTATTATTCTCTTGGGTTTATAATATCAGTTCTTTGGGTTTATTAATCTAAGGGTTCATATTCTCGAGGTATAATATTATTCATAGGGTTTTTAATTAATATTAATCCCTAAGGTTTGATATTATACCCTAGGGTTTATAATTCCTTTGGTTTTTAGTATTAAACCTAAGTGATTATAAACCCAAAGGAATAATATTAAACCCAAGGAATTAATATTAAAAACCCAAAGTATATAAGCCCTAATATGAATATTATAAACCCTAGAATAAACATGGTTGACCATGGTCATCCATGGTCCAACGTTGCATTATGACACAAATTTACTCAAAATGAAAATCGACCATTCTCAACCATGGTCAACCATGTTTATTTTAGAGTTTATAGTATTTATTTTAGGGCTTATATACCTTGGGTTTATAATATTAATCCCTAGGGTTTAATATTATACCCTTGGGTTTATAATTCCTTGTGCTTTTTATATTAATCTCGTGGGTTTATTATCCCTTGCATTAATATTATTGCCTTGTGTTTGTAATCCCTTGGGGTTTTAGTATTAAACCCTAGGAATATGAACCCTTACATTAATAAACCCAAGTGATTGATATTATAAACCCATGGGTTAATACTAAAACACCAAGGTATTATAATCCCAAGGGATTAATATTATAAATCCAAGGTATATAAACCCTTCTATGACTATGATTTATATTGAACCTAAAGGATTAATATTATAAACCTATGAATAATATTACACCCTAGGAATATGAATCCTTAGATTAATATACCCAAGGGATTGATATTTTAAACCCAAAGGATTAATACTAAAAACACAAGGAAATATAAACCCTAGGGTTATAAGTATTAATCCCTTCGGTTTATATTCCCTCGGGTTTATAATCCCTTGGGGTTTTAGTATTAACCCCTTGCGTTTATTATTCCCTTGGGTTTATAATAGAAATCCCCATATTTTATTAATCTAATGGTTCATATTATATTACATAATTTAAAATTAAATAACAATAAATAAAATATAATTATTATTAAATAATTATTATTATTATTATAATGTTCATAATACTATTTTATTGCAATCTTTTTTTTTTGTATTATTATTTTTATTGTTACATATTTATCAAGGGTAGATACAAATGAGGCCTTCAACTATATCAACTATATTAATATTTTTAATGTAGTGGTGGTAGTTAAATATTTATACACCTATCTTGAATAGAAGTATCTACGCAATTCATTTAACGATGATGTAAAAAATCAAATGCAAGAAATTGAGTATATTCAGAATACATTTCTTTTATATCTGTAAATTTATAAATTAAAATAGAATATAATTTTTTAAATAAATATAAATTATATGTAATTCATTAACTTCCTTACCTGTTTTTTAAAGAAAACACATTTGAAAATATGATGTAGAAGTCCATTATTAGTCCCTCTGCACGGGACTATACACTCCCTAGCATTTGATTTTCCATTTGTTTGTTCAATTTTTGTGGATTTTTAGTAACTTTAATCAAAGTTTTAGTATTTATTTTTTATTTGTGATTTTTTTGAAATTGTTAAAAAAAATAATTTTTGAAAAATGTGTTTATTTATTTATGGTTTTTTTAAATTATTAAAAGAAATGTTAAACAAACATGGTGAGGGAGAACAATTAGGAAAGATAAAGCATGCGATACAATTTTATTAACAATTTGATATA
>APFE030296626.1:0-31090 GCA_000404065.3 Pinus taeda
TACAAAACAAAAAACCACACAACCCAACACAAACATGCAAAAAAAACCAAACCTTATGCCTTGAAGTTAGCTTTCACGAGAAACTAAATATTTTCCTCAATGTTTTTGATTTTGTGAGATCACACTAAGGCTCGGTGGAAAAGAGCATACACATGAGAAAAATCCTTCCTTTTTATTTATGATTTTCCCAAATCGCACAGTGTTGCAGGGCAAAGAGAATATGCATAAATGAAAGGTATAGATTCGGTAATAAAAAAACAGAGAGCTAAATAAACCGAAATAAATAGAGAGATGAATAACTAAAACGTAGCTAGGGCTACTAGAAACCTTTTTGCGTGAAAGGAAAGGGGTTCCTAACTGGAACAGATGCTCCTAACACAATAGAGAATTCCTCTCAGACCGAAAGAAGTTAGAAATAGTAGATCTAGGAAACGATAGTCGGATGCAGTTCTACCGACTTCAGATCTGGATCACCAAAGGATGCAGCCCTCAAATAGCTCGGATACCATGTAGGAATTTACAGGGTAAGTTCCTCAAATAGAACACCAAATAACACCGTTCACAAGAATATCACAGATCAATACACTAGTATAATTTTTTGACGTGGTTAAAACCCTCAAAGAGGGAAATAGTCCACGACCTGAGCCAACACGGCCACGTCAGACAATTTATTAATAAAAGAAAGAAAATTTACATAAGCTTCTCTCATGAATGGTCACCCTACAAATGACCCACCATGCTCTTTAAATATATATCATGAACCAATCGGGTGTTAAGCCATGGATCAAGGGTCGGTAATACTGAGGGAAGAATGAACCATCAGATCACTTCATGTCTAGAACATATCATGGCCATCGAATTGTAAGTTACAAAAGTACATTGTAAAGAAACACACTTTACCTAACTCTACACTAGACCAATTTATACTTAACTATTTCCTATGTGTCGGAATATCCTAAAAATGTATCTAATAACCTAAACATAACTAAAATAAATATATAGATGTGTTGTAGAAGCTACAAAAAACCTCCAAAAATTTGGCTCGCATGCAAATTTTGGAGCCTACCGTGGATCATGTGATCAATCGTTCCTTCGTCACTTGTTGATAAGGTGATGATCTCAAGCCTCCTCCTTGGTCTTAAGAGTTGTTCACATTCTCATCATTATGTAGTATGGGTCATCTTTGGGCATAGGGATTGTTGTTTTCCACGCAAAGGGAATGTTGTTTTTCTTCAAGGGAGATCTTGTGCGTATGAGTTGTGTTCTTCACAGAGACATGTTTCACACTCACTTCACACACTCTTGTCATGAAGGTTGTTGCATTAAGAAAATTATGTTTTATATACTCTGGATGGTCTATGGTATATCATTAAGTGTTTGTGTGTGATCAGAGTCAAGTTCTATCAATGTTTACATTTGTTCCTTGATCTCACACTTAGCCAATTTCTCAAGCAACCTAGCCTCATCTAGCTTCCGAAAACTGTGCACTTTGCTTCTGCTACCCTAAAGTTTTTTTCTTTTCATATTGGAACTGCACAATGAGCAGAGACCCCAACCTCTCTTGGCATCCAAAACTATGCAGTGGTTTCCTCTAGTGTCCTTCTCCATCTGGAAACCACTGCCTTAAGAAACTGCACATTGATGTCCCTTAGTTTCCCAACAAACACTACTCTCGAGAAATGTGTAGAGCAGTCCTACTACCCTGCATTCAGAAACTGCGTAGAGGTATCCTCCCAGGACCCATCCCACAACAGTGTCTTCTATCTAAAAACAACACAATGTTGTCCTAGTTTTCCAATTTGTCTCACACTCAGAAATTGTGCAGAGCAGGAAGTCAACCTTGCCTTGGAAAACTGCACAGATCATCTCGACAACAATCACTGACCATTAAAACTGCGTAGATCTATCTCTTAGTGATTATAGGAAAATATGACATGCTAGATCACTATCAAGGAGTTGAGAAGAAGGAACAAGAAACCAGGTTATGATCGGGACCTCATGCAAACTCTGTCAAATGCATGATCATCTCAAGGGTAAGAATGGTAAGTAAAGAATTTATTATGAAGTACATCTCTTAGTGAAGCTTGAAGGACTACTTTCATTGTCATATTAGTATGTCTTTGATAACATGCATGCTTTCAAGGACACAATAATTTCATGTGTTTCATCTATGTGTCTTGCTTCCCTCTCACTTGTTTGACCAGGTGTCTTCTTTAGCATGTTGATCACTATGTCATGCTTGAAAGTTTGTTCTAGAAATTTTGAGGGTTTTTATTTGTGTGTATGAGTTGTTTTCGCTCTATCGACATTTATCACACTCACACAAAAATTTGTAAACATTTTCGTGCAAGTGTCGTCATGATCATTTGAAGACATATTTCAACTGTCACACTTGTCGTTCTCAACCTTCGAGCCAATCTCACTAAGCACATGTCTTATTGGTTTGAGGTGTCTTGTCCTCAAGTCGTGCTAAGTGTGTGATCACATTTTTCATGTATGCATGAGTACACTGGTTTTCACACTTGGTCAATTTTCCTGAAAAATATATCGATGGGACAACCCTCCGTCAATCCTACCCAATCTTAGTGACCTTGCACTATTGCCCAGAACTGTGAAAATATAGAGGTTGTCCTATGGGAAGATTTCACTTTGCAATTCTAGAAATGAGCCAAGTAACTAATTCCTATAACTACAAAGAAGTTGTCCCAAAAGCTGATCTAGTTTGCGCCTCCTACAAGACTTCCCAGCAAGCCTCCCATTGGTTAACCAGAGAAAGAATTTGAGTTGTGATCCGGGGATATACTAAGCTCTAAAATTTCACGTAGTTGTCCTGCCCTACCCATCTTACCCGATCTGTAACCAACCCAGAAATTACGCAGAGATATCTTTCCTTGCCGTCCCCTCCTCCCCGCTCTGTAACCAGCTTAGGAATTTCGCAATGCTATCCTACCCAATGATTCTTCCTTGATTTGTAACCAGCTCAGGAATTGTATGAAGTTTTCCTACCTATCCCTTCTTCCCTACTCTGCAACTAGCTCAGAAACTACGTAGACCTATCTAGGCCCGGGCTGTCTCTAAGGATTGTGGAGTTTTGACCAGCATCTCCCGCAACCAGACCTTATGCTCCTCTAGAAAATTGTGCAATTTTTTTTGCCAGTGCCTCCTACTACCTGCATTGTCTTCCCCATAGAAATTGTGTACACCCCAAATGGATGACCTTCCTAGTGCTCCCTTGGAAAATTGCATAGATTGGCCCAGCAACTCCTCGATACCCTTACTAGCTTTCCTCCTGGAAATTGCATAATTCTTCCTTCTAGCTAGGTTTTACCGCCACTTGTCACTGTTCTCTCAGATTGCAAAAATATGTCTCCCAGTAACATGTGCACATTTTTTCTTGATATTTCTCCAGAGCCTCGCATCTCGACTTGTGTTGTACTCTCTGCAATCTCAGTTCCTTGTCCCTCTCTTGGTCACCTATATAGAAATGGAAAAAAATGCATCATGATAGTCTAGGATATTTCTGGATTTGATGTCATCTTGTCATGAGTGATTGCATGAGCAGGTACATCGATGAAACATGGCACGACAACGAATGGGATGAAAAGGAGGTGCATTCTAGAAGACTTGTTCGTGGTCAAACGAACATATGAAGCATATCGAGCAAGAGAGAAAAGGGGACATATTCACATGCACCATCAAGTAAATACCAAGACCATCGAAGACCCTAAAAACTTTTCCATGTGGAAGTGAAGACATGACTGAGAGCATATCATCAGTCAGCAGTACAATAGCTTGACACAAACACCATAGTCAGCCAATACATGTCAGCAGTGTCATGTCAATTTGTGTCATGATTTGTCTCCACCACATCACTACTATGGGCCATACTTGTTGTAATCAATGAAATGTAGAGTGGAAGTCCAAGAGACCCACATATGAAATCGAAGATTCATTAAACTCGAAAAGTCATAGGAAGTCAAACAATGGTGAGGGAAGTTGAAGAGTCACAAGGGTCAGTTATACTCCCTTGTCTATATATACCCCCTCATTGTATGAACAAAGGACTTTTCATCTTGGCTCCTCCCACATAGCCCTGAGAGTTTGTAGTCTTTTCTTTGAGAAGCAGGTAGTGGCTCCAATGTCCCACTACTGGGGCTAGTGTTTTATGGTGTACATATGTGTCTTGGATCTTTTTCTTAATTCAGAAGCCTATCTCAGGCCAACATGTTTTCATGCACGTTTTGTATCCATTTCTAATACTATTCTTTAAACATTTGTAATGCATGTTTTCTTAACTTGTACTAACATAATTGCACTACATTGGATATTTTAATACTCATATTGTTGAAGATGTGTTGTATTGTTTATCATTGTTGTTCTGTCCACATGGACTACTCCGCTGAACATTAGACAGACCACCTTTATGCTTTCTCAATTTTAACGATTGCCACTCCTATATGGACTAGTTCGTTGGACAGTGTACATGTTCTTCCTTAAACTTTGGTTTTCATAATTGTCACATTTGCTGTGGACTATTCCGCTAGATGTAGGACAAACCCTAGTTTTTATTTTCATGTGTTTCTTCCTAGGTTGGGACTATTCGCTCTCATCAAGAGGATCACTTTACCTCCCCCCTTTGACAGTAAGAGAACCTGGAAATAGAGTTATATTAAGTACTCACTAGACATACTCACCTTGCTTTATTGAAGTTACAAGCATAACACTCTCATGTGCTGAAAAGAGCTAAGGTAAATATCTAAGATAATGGAAATTGAGCCATCGTACCGGATGGGACTCCTACACCAAACAATGTGAGGTCTAGTTGGGACTTCATACTGGGGAGATCCCCTTTGTTGGCAGTTCTTGCACTATCAATAAAATGGTGCTAGAAGGAGGGCCAGATGACAAGCGGAGCCTGTTGCATCTGGTTTGAATCTCTTATTCAAAAGGCTCATTTGTCAAGCATTCCCTTGGGGTGTTTCTCCAATTTTTCCCATGATAAAATTCCACTCCCCGATGAGCTTCTTGATCACTTGTCATTGTTAAATTTTGACGGTGAGGACAGAACATCCGTAACCAAGCACATTTCTAATTTTCTTCATTTATCCGAATATCATGAAATCGATAGTGAAGAACTTGTTTGCGTAATTTTCTTCCTCACCTGTGAAGGTCATACTAATCGGTGGTGCCATACCTTTGCACCTACTTCCATCCATTTCCTTCACCCTTTCCTCAGGGAGCTCCATCAAGCCTTTGGTAAGTGTAACTACCAAGCTGTTTGTGGAAGAATCAACCTATTAAGAATGGAGACAAACGAATTAGTTGAAAAAATTTCTGATCAATTCCTTCACCTTTGCTATGAAATTCTGGAAGAATATTTGAACTGGGATTTCTTGAAAAAGGATTTCAAATGCTTGATTTGTGTCTCTTCATATGGTGAACCTTAACCTCCTGATATTTTATCTTCCCGAACCCTTACAGATCATGACGCACCTCAGATTGTAGAGGAGGAGCCTAACATCCCATTTGTTCCTTGTCCTCCTCCTTTTCCAGTCCCGATGTGGGTGCCCCCGTGTGGTGATTGCAAAGTTGAGGAATCTACGCAACACGTCCCCAACTGATATTCTCATATGTCTGTCACTTCCATTGAGGAAGTTCAAAAATGACTCAGAGAGCCTATAACCAAGACCCACTCCTCCATTCTACAAGAAGACATCACCATTCACAACTCAAGTCTTGAAGTTCATCTGCCTCTTTGCCATCCCCCATCATTCACAAGCGATGACTCCTTGTACCATTACTTACTTGATCAATATGTTTCCCCAGCCATCTATGCTGATTCTCTCAATTCTCAAGTTGCTGGCTCAAATTGCGATTAGGCGCAAGGCAATCACATTACACCGACAGAGGAGAAGAAATGTGAAGACAATATTATTTCACCCTCTCTAATTTAAAATTTTCTGCATCAAAACAATGGGCTTCCATTCTCTAACAATTCTCAATTCGTTAATCTCAGTGAAACATGTTGTATAATTAATTCTTTTGATCAACCACTAGTATTTGGCAGTCATTCATTCAGTTAAAGAAGACATTCATATTGAAACTTCCTCTTTTCCTCACTTGCCCATGTGTCCTACCATTCACAATGCATCAACATCCATCAGAGATATTCCATGTTCTCTCACTTCCTCATTCAATGATTTTATCTCCTCAATTGACACAAGGTGGTGAGGTTTTCTATGATGAAGCTAAAAACAATTTAAGCATAGAGCGTACTTCCCCTTCCCCATCATTTCGTCTCTTGCATGAAGACAAATATTCAATTCATTTAGTTGACGTTGAAAAGTTTGAAGAAGCCTATGAGAGAGATGGCTGCCATCCTAAGAAAAGTTTCAAAATCAGCAACAACGACCATCCTCAAGCCATGCATGATCTGGTTCACATCTCAAAATGCCATTTTTCAATCCTAGAAATTTCCGGGACGTGCTAGGGAGTCGAGGCACTTCAACATCCGTTGATGGCTATGTCAGGACCTCACGACTCGGGTAAGCCCCTCAAACTGAATCAGATCTAGTTTCTCACACACAATCCATCTATCTGCATGGTTTCACTCGATGTGGATCCCCATGTAAAAAATGTTTACTATTTCCGGTGATATTTTAAAATTTAAAATTTTCACTAATGAACGAATCCATGAATTTTTCATAGTGCATCTGTCTTCATGCACATCCCTTGCATCGAACTCTGGATGGGAATGTTTGTCCCTCATGAAATCATGGAATTATGAAGTTTATCATCCTAAATATTCTCTTTGTCTGCAATCATACTTATTTGATTTTCTTTCTCATGTTCAGCTCCATAGTATCCTTTTGAACCTTGTACTTCAAATATACTTGCTCATCACACAAACAATCTCCATGTGTGATGACGAGCACCCAGGCTATCACGCAAATCAAGTTCCTCTCATTTCGCCACACCCTAACTAGGTTCACACATTCATAGTGTTGACATCCTTTCTACATTCATGTGATGACCATGATGCGTACGTAATTTTTCACCAGTTGTAGATGGGTCTTTTGTCATATCTAACACACAATGAACATGGTTCCATCATTCAGGGTGTTCGTAATATTGTTCAAAAAAATTATTTGTTCATGTCAAACTGGGAATCTGACATCTCGATCAACTCATCTGATATTTCTTATATCTTGGGTGACTATCATATATTTTATCATTTTCCCAATAGTATATCTAATGACATTTGCTTCACGCACTATGTCTTCACTGTGTAACCTCTTTCTCCTTAAAATTTTGTCAAGTAGGTGAGGCACTTCATCCTGCGATGATGGTTATGGCACATCCTCATTTTCTTGACATGAATGACAAGAATGATCAAATATATCTATCTATAACATATTCCCATTGTGATCCCATCTCTCAAATCAGAAATCCATCTTTTTAAAGATCACGTGCCTTTCAAAACATGCATCACAAAATTTTATGATCCAATCGTTGAATGGTTGGAACAATCTTACATGGCGAACTATGTTGTAAGTAACAAGCTTCAGTCCTTCCTCGCAATTGCTAAGAAGCTTGGTGCAGATGAACAAACACTCGTAAGAGGCTTCTAAGATTTCAAAAAATGGTAGTCATCGAAGAGGTAAGCATGTGTGTTGGGTCGTTGTGACATATCTTTCTGCCCATAGGCAAGATCTTCTCTCTCGTGTGCAAGATTGTCAAGTTTTTGTATTTTCTGTTGCACACTATTTTTTTTATCTATTTTAATCGCTTGTACCTTTGTGGTTGCACATTGGGTATGCCTACGGTTGCTTCACTAGAAATTCCATTTCACGTAACCTCGACTGTTTAGTGTAGGAGTAGGAGTAGTGTTTTCTTTTTTTCTTTGCTTTTCTTTTTAGTTTGCATGTTTGTTTTCTTGCTGACTTGGTTTGGTTTGCTTGCTTTCTTTCTTTTCTTACTTTTTCTTCTTTCACTTTACTTCTTTTTGATTTTTTCTTTCTTTTCTTGCTTGTATATGTAGGTTAGCCTCACATGAAATCGTGTTTCGCTCTCGAGATAAGCCAGTAAAATCTAAGAGGACTTGTACAACTTTCAAAGTCTGGTTATCTTTTGTCCTCTCTCTTTATGAAGAGCTTTTTTTCCTCAGTCGATGATACCCTCATGGAAAATACGTTCTGTTCAGAGTGAGTCTTGTTCAAAACACAACGGTTGCACTGTTAACTAGTATGCCTACTCTATTCGGCCCTTTGGGTTAACCTTGCGAACCCAGTCAGGTAGAGTAAGGTGAGGGGAAAAACCTTAACAAGTATGTTAGAGGTATATATAACATACTTCTCTTAAGGAACAACCTCTTCTTCTCTCAATAAGTCAGGACCCCTATTCCGCCTCTAAAATAAATAAGTGCCTATGCACAATTCTTTGAAAATGAAAAAATAAAATAAGGCAAAAGAAGAGGAAGGATTCCTATGCAGAGAGGTGATGCAAGTAACTCCATCGGGGTACTGACCAGGCTCGTTGGTAGTGGAGCGATGCTTGTGTTCTTGTGTGACTCCATTGAGGTACTGTCTGGGCCTGCTGGCAGTGGAGCAACGCTAGAGATGAAACTTAAAATCTGACAGCTATATTACTTGTGCACCAATATACTGCTCATCCCTAATTGAAACAACTATGTTGACTTGGTTTGGAATGTGTGCTCATCGATCAAGAGAATGGTAGGGACTACATCTTTCACACAAGCTAGTGTGGAAGCCATCATGTTCAAAGAATCGAACAATGCTGCTGGGAAGGTTATTTCTCACTTTTCATGAAACAAGGTCCATACAGAGAACTGGAGTTCTACTAGTATATCACCAATGTTGTAGCAGCTACACCAACCCTCCAGAATTTTGGCTCGCATGCAAATTTTGGGGCCTACCTTGGATCCTATGATCGATCGTTCCTTGGTCACTTGTTGGTAAGGTGATGATGTCAAGCCTCCTCCTTGATCTTAAGAGTTGTTCACGTTTTCATATTTATGCAGTATGTGTCATATTTGGGCATAGAGATTGTTGCTTGTCACCCAAAGGGAATGTTTTTTTACTTCAAGTGAGATCTTGTGCCTATGAATTGTTTTCTTCACATAGACATATTTCACACTATCTTCACGCACTCTTATCACGAAGGTTGTTGCATCAAGAAAGTATGTTTTGTATAATCTGGATGGTCTATGTTATATCACTAAGTGTCTGTGTGTGATCATAAGTCAATTTATATCATTGTTTACATATGTTCCTTGATCTCACACTTATCCAATTTCCCGAGAAACCTAGCCTCATCTAGCTTCCCAGAATTGTGCACTTTGCTTCTGCTACACTAAATTTTTTTTTCCTTGCTTGTTGTAACTGCGCAGTGTGAAAAGACCCTATCCTCCCTTGGTATCCAAAAATGTGCAGTGGTTTCCTCTAGTGTCCTTCCCCAGATGGAACCCACTATCTTCAGAAATTGCACAGTGTTGTCCCTCAACTGCCCATCCAGCACTGCTCTCCAGAAATGCACAGAGAATTCAGGCAGTGAACACTACTCTCCAGAAATGCGTAGAGTAGTTTGACTGCCCTACATTCATAATATACTCAGAGTTGTCCTGCGAAGGCCCATCGTGTAGCAGTGTCTTGTATCTCAAAACTGCGTAGTTTTTTACTAGTTATCCAATCTATCTTGCACTCAGAAATTGCACAAAACAAGCAACTAGCCTTGCTCTGGAAAAATGTGCATATCATCCAGGAAGCAACCACTGACCATTGAAACTACACAGATCTATATCTCTGTGATTACAAGAGAATATGACATGTTATATCACTCTTAAGGAGTTGAGGAGAAGGAACAAGAAACCAGGTTATGATCGGGACCTCATGCAAACTCTATCGGATGCATGATCATCTTAAGGGTAAGTATGGTAAGTAAAGAATATATTTTGAAGTGCATATCTTAATGAAGCTTGAAGGACTGCTTGTCATTGTAATATCATTCTATCTTCGATAACATGCATGTTTTCAAGCACAAAATCATTTCATGTGTTTCCCCTACGTGTCTTGCTTCCTTTTCGTTGGTTTGACTAGCTGTCTTCTTTGGCTTTTTGATCACTATGTCATGCTTGTGAGTTTGTTCTGGCAATTTTGAGGGTTTGTGTTTGTGTGTATGATTTGTTTTCATTATTTTGACATCGATCGCGCTCACACACAAAGTTGTAAACATTGTCGCGCAAGTTTCTTCACAGTCATTGAAAGACATATCTCAATTGTCGCTCTCAACCTTCGAGTTAGTCTCGTTGAGCACATGTTGTCTTGTTGGTTTGAGGTGTCTTGTCATCAAGTCATGTTAAGTGTGTGATCACATTTTTCATGCATGCAAGAGTACACTTTCTTTCACACTTAGTCAATTTTCCTTAAAATATATCGACTGGACAACCCTCCCCCAATTGGACCTAATCTCAGTGACCTTGCACTGTTGCCCAGAACTATACAGAGCTTGATGCTATCCTTTGGCCAACCTCCACTTCACAATTCTAGAAATGAGCCAGCAGAATAATTCCCATAATTGCATAGAATTTGTCCCAGAAGCCAATCCATTCTGCACTTTCTGCAAGACTTCCGATCAAGCCTCCCGCTGGTTAACCGGAGAAAGAAATTGAGCTATGACCTGGGCTATACTGAGATCCAAAATTTAGGAAAGATGTCTTGCCCTGCCCATCGTACTTGCTCTATAACTAGCATAGGAATTGAGCAAAGCTATCCTGCTGCCAGCCCTTCTTCCCCGCTCTGTAACCAACTCTGGAATCACATAGAGTTGTCCTACATAACACTTCTTCCCCTCTTTGAAACGAGCTCAGAAACTACACAAAACTATCTAGGCCCAAACTGTCTCTCAGGCTTGTGCATTTTTTACCAGAAGTTATTGCAACCCGACCTTGTGCTCTTCTAGAAAACTACGCAAATTGTTCTACCAATGCCTCTTGTTGCTCACACTTTCTTCCTAGAGAAATTACGCAGATAACAGTTGGATGACCTGCCTATTGCTACCTTGGAAAATTGTCCAGATTGGCCCAACAACTCTCTCACACCCCTACTAGCCTTCCTCCTGGAAACAACGTAATTCCACCTCCCAGCTGGGCTTTTCCCCACAGTTGTCAATGTTGTCTTAGATTGTGAAAATTTGTATCCCACTGGCATGTGCACAGTTTTTCCTAGCAGTGTTGTGGAGCCTCACATCCCGGCCTATGTTGTGCTCTCCGTAGTCTCAGTTCCTTTTCACTCTCCCATTCACCTACACCAAAATGGAAAACAATGCATCATGATAGACTAGGATTTTTTTGGATTTGATGTCATCCCATCATGAGTGATTGCAGGAATAGGTACATCGAGGAAACATGGTGCGACAATGAATGATATAGAAAAGAGGTGCATGCTGGAAGACTTGCTCATGGTCGAACGAACACATGAAGCACATCAAGCAAGTGAGTGGAAGGGACACATTCACATGCACCATCAAGGAAAGACCAAGACCATCTAAGACCCTGCACACTTTACCATGTGGAGGTCAAGACATGTTACACCGAGAGAAAATCATCACTCGGTATCACATTAACTCAACATGGACACCGCAATCATCCAGTACATGTCAGCAATGTCATGTCGAGTTGTATCATGAGTTGTCTTGGCCACATCACTACTATGGGCCATACTTGTTGTAATCAATGAAATGTAAATTGGAAGTCCAAGAGACCCACATATGAAAATGAAGAGTCATGTAAAGTCAAAAAGTCATAGGAAGTAAAAAAGTCACGAGGGAAGTTGAAGAGTCACAAGGGTCAGTTGTACCCCCTTGGTTATATATACCCCCTCATTGTTTAGCAAAGGACTTTTCGCCTTGGCTCCTCCAACATAGTATTGAGAGTTTGTCGTATTTTCTTTGAGTAGCGAGTAGTGGATATAATGTCCCACTACTGGGGCTAATGGGGTATGGTGTACATATGTGTCTTAGATATTTTTCTTAATTCAGAAGCTTGTCTCAAGCCAACACATTTTCACGCATGTTTTTTATCCGTTTGTAAGACTATTATTTAAACATGTGTAATGTATGTTTTCTTAACTTGTACTAATATAGTTGAAGTACTTCTGTTATTTTAGTACTCAAATTGTTGAAGATGAGTTATATTGTTTATCATTGTTGTCTAATCTGTGTGGACTACTCTGCCAGACATTAGACATACCATATTTATGTTTTCTGAGTTTTAACAACTGTCACCGTTGTGTGGACTACTTCGTTGGATAGTGTATGCGTTCTCCCTTGAACTTCGGTTTTCACGACTGCCACATCCGTTGTGGACTATTCCGTTGGATGTTGGAAAAGCCCTTTTTGTTGTTCATGTGTGTTTCTTCTTAGGTTGGAACTATTCCTCTCATCAAGAGGCTCACCTTTACTCCCCCCCTTCACAGTAAGAGAACATGGACACAGAGTTACATTAAGTACTCATGAGGCATACTCATGTTTATTTCTTGAAGTTACAAGTATAATACTCTCATGTGTTGAACAAAAAGAGCTAAGAAAAATCTCTAAGATAATGGAAACTAGGACATCGTACCAGATGGGACTCCTACACCAAGTACTGTAAGGTCTAATTGGGACTTCATACCGAGGAGATCCCCTTTGTTGGTGGTTCCAACACCATCAACAAGATGTTACAATTCAAAGGTGTAATATGAAGTTAAAAATGTAGAGAAATATATTATTACCAAGTTGTTGCACCTAATCCCTATGTTTAGTGAATCCTCTTCACCATGCAAGTAATGACTAGATGCATTGTATTTCTCGCTGACTTGGTCAGCAACCCAATTGTTGGGGCATATCTTTGGTATATTTTCTTTTAAATCATCAGGATAAAGCATGCTTCTACCACTCAACCATCTGAATTTTTTCCTGTCACTATCCCATTTCCTCCTCTTATGTTCGTACAATGTGACCTACTGATGTGTCGCTTACGAATTGTAAAGAATGAATTTAATGATGGTTTCAATTTCTAAATTTGCTGATGAAATCAAACTAAAATATAAAGTACGTATGAGAACAAAATATACATTATGAAGTTCATTATGAATAGTTACGATGTAGAAATTTGACAAATGATACGTCACTTACTCTTTATCACACACCTTTTTCCATTCGTTTTGAGAAGCTCCCCTTCTCTTTTGTCTTCATCCCTTTCATCATCCCAAATCACCACACCTGGTGTGTTATCAATCTGTTTGATGTACTCACTAGCATAATAGAAAGATTCATATGATATGTACCCCTCTGCCATAGACCCCTTAGGTTTTTCCCTTTATCAAATAAAACATTTCATTTTCTTCATTTACATCTCTGATAAGAACATCCAATGATAATAAACCACCACAACAAATTCAACCTCATCTACTAGGTGAATTAGAAGATGAACCTGTAAGTCCATGAAACTCGTCGGCAGTTCCTTCTCAAACAGACAAACAATCTCATCTATCTCTTGACGCCACCATGGAATGCTAGCCATATGAATCTCCTTTGATGTGATCCAATGTACAAAATTCATATAATTTATATTTGGCATGTTGTGGCAGGGGATATTTTAAGGATGAAAAATTATCTTGAAGTTTATAAATATTGGTGAATATCACTAATCCCTAATATGCAAAATATAAAATGTTTATTGATGTATTTGTAAAATTATTCAAATTTATAATGATTGTATCTATTCTCTTTATATAATTTTGGCGATTTTTAAGGTATAATAATTTTATATTGTAAAATTTGGATGAATCATTTTTATAAAAAAAGGAAATTGGTGAATATTTTTTTTGGAAAAACCATGGAAAATTAGCTCACCTCCGAATATTAGCCCCTAAAATTTTCCATGTTCATAGGTCTTGTGGGAGTCATGGTTCACACTCCCATGCGCAAGCAAAGGAAAATGACACTAAAAATTAAATGCATACAAAAATTAATTATATTTTATCCCATGTCATAAAAATAATAATAAATAATAAAATCATGTTTTTGACATATGTACTCTTAGAAGGTTCAAATGGTCATGTAGTTTCAACACTGACAAATGGTCTTCCACAGTGAATCAGTGTCACAGTGAAGACCCATATAAAGAAGGCACCCTCACACCCATTATAACTTCCTTTGCCAAATAAATATCATCTTTCTTTAAAATCCATGGGACATCACCATCTTTGAAAGACCAAGAGGGACCAACCTCTCCTCTACTTTCTTGTCTTGGCCAATGTTTATTTTTAGTTTTTGAAGAAATAAGATCTCTCTTAATAGCCAATATGTCGTTTTATTTCAATGATATGTGCCTCCATAAAGAAGATGGAACATTTTGAAATATATTCATGGGAACTAGTAAGTGGGAAACCTTAAAATGCTCCAAATATGGGAGCTCATAAAAGATAGCTTTCCTTTTTATCTTGATGGGAAATTTCTCAACTAAGTGTTGAAGGATTTTGGATCATCAAACATAGGCTCCCAATTTGAATCTAACATTTTTGTAATCTCCTTCTCCTTCTCTCTCTCATATTCTCTAATCCATTTAGTTGGTTTCATTATGGCAGGACTTTTGGTTCTCTCTGGTTTACCATTTAAAGTGGATGTTTCTCTTATGTAAGGGTGTTCTTTAGGGAGGAATACCCTAGACCAGTCATACACTAGATTTTGTAGGTGGTTAGACCACCTAACATTCATAGAATGTCCACAACATTCACATCCATGATAGGTTTTTGTTACAAGAACTACAAAATTATTGTATACAGGGCATGTTAGCGATCATGAAGATTGAAATAATTACAACAATTTAAATTAATTTGTGAAACGATATTGTTACATATATAAACAAATCAATAAACATGTAATTTACCAGAGAAAAATCCTAAGCCTTGATAATCATGTGTGGTGTAAGCATATATGCCATGGAATGTAAAACTCCTCTTTGTTACGATGGCTCTTGATACATCATATACACTTATCCCTTCCCATAATTCCTTTATTTTTTCTACAAATGGTTGTAAGTAGGCATCCATATTCTTCACTTATTTTCTACCAAGGACTATGATATCCAACATAAGATGTTCATTCTTCACAGCCAACCATGGGGGTATATTATTATTGATCACTACTACAAGCCAAACATATTAATTGGTGTTTTGGAGGGAATATGGGTTGACATCATCCATGGCTATGCTGAGTTGTAGAATTCATACTTCATCCTTGAATGTTTTGGGCTATGTATCATCTATATGCTTCATGGCTATTAAATCTATTGGGATTTGGATAACTCCCAACTCACTTATGTGTGAGGCATATCATCCTTGCAACATAGCTAACTCTTTGCAATGAAAGAGACTTTGGATCCTTGGGATTATAGGCATGTGCCTGAATATCTTATGAGGAGGACCATGTGATTTACCTTTTTCTTATTTATGGTACCTTTCATGCTGACATTTTAGACATATCCCTTTATCTACATATTCTCCTCTATATGGAGTGCAATTATCCACACATGCATGATATCACATGTACTCAACACCCAACATTTTTAAAAATCGCTTTGCCTTTTTGAAGCTACTAGGAAAGACATTATCAGTTGATAGAACCTTATCTTTTAATAACCTATAGTTGGTGGGAAATATAGATGTAAATTTCAATAGTTAATGTTCATAAAATTGACCATTTTTAATGTTGATTGTGTGACAAGATTTCTCAAAATATAAGGGACTTAGTCATGGTCAATTGCCTCAGTATTACCGAGAAACATGCATTCAACATCATTGTACCCAGCTGGGTAGACTTTGACTAGCTACCAGGTCCAAATATAGGGGTGGGGGAAGCATACTTCAAGATTTCAAAAATGGTATCAATTATATGAGCATCATCCCCTAGCTCATCGTTCTGGAATGAATCTAGCAACATTGTCTCCATGGAAGTCGTATCCCGTAAGTAATCATCCATACAAACCTCTATTTGATTGCCTCCATTTCCAACTTATGATGAAGAAATACTATTTTCTATAGTCATTAATAATTGGTGAATCTGGACATAGTGGGAATTGAATAGGTGGTTGATTCAAACATTCTTGGTATACTTCATCTCTGAGTTTTTCTCTTAATGCAACCTTCTCTCGATTTAAAATTGTAGTGGGGTGCACTAGAGGATGGTAGGTGGGTCGTTCATCATCACTGTAATCCTAATTTCAAAAAATGTTGAACATTAGTACATCAATGATATTAGAAAGAACAATGCAATTGGTTTATTGAAATTACATTATACCAAACAATTATTACCATCATTGACTCAGGATTGCAGCTGGAAGATGGCATCTTACAATTAGCAAGGTAAAGCGACTATCCATTTTCATCTACCAATAGATTGCAGTATCCTGCTCTTGATAAGAGCTTCCGACATTTTTGAATTGGTGGAATATTTTTTTCATTGAACTTGATTTTGAATCAGGATCCTGCAAATTTGGATACATTTTTATTCAAATTCACGTGGATTAAAAAAAAACAATTAGGTAATCGACATATAAATAAAATCTAAACTTACTAGAGATGGAAAGGGAGAACTTCATGAAGGACTTTGAGAAATATGGAACGAACTTGAATTTGAAGAATTGGTTATTTCATATTATGAGGTTTTCTCCTTACACTTGAGCAAATTAAAAATAATTTTTTGTGTACATACCTAAAATTAATTTCGAGAACCATATAACCACAATATTAATTAAATATAGTTTTCAAACTATTTTTCAAGAATAAGGAATGTTTAAGCAGAAAATCTATACTATGAACTATTATAACTCATGGGAATGCATCCTAAAGGATAATTTGAGATGAATATGACATTTATGTGAAAATAAAAATTCAAATAACCTTAAAATCATATTCTTTCTCTTGTAAAACTAATCACACTGATACATTTAAATAATAACTGCACCGATGTGGTAAAATATTAACAACACCGATTTCTAGGATTTCTAAAATAAAAAATGAATTGTATCAGATCGACGGGATAAAAAAAATGTAGCCCACCGATAAGTTATATTATATGCACCGGTGCTTTTTACTATGAAATGCACCTATGTTCCGAAAAATAAATAAATAAACGTGATTTTTTTAATTTTCAAATTGAAAATTCAGCAGTAATTTATTTTTCAAAATCTAATTTCATAAAATCTTCTAAATAGTAATAATCTACTCACTATTTCATTATTTTCCCCAAAATTTCAAGGGAGAGATTTGCAAAAGAGACATACTAAGAGCACTATGGAGCAACAAAATACTTTGGAACAACAAAACTAATTAGAAGATTGGGATTTGAAAGGTATGGTAATTCACTCAAAACTGTTGAAAATAGGAACAAGAGACGCTTAAAATAGAGGTGCTAAAAATAGCACTACTATAAATAGTATTTTGGGATACATTCCAATTTTAGTTAGTCCTTAAACTAAAATTGAGAATCAAAATTCGAATTTGATCTTATCAGTTGTTTGTAAAATAATTAATTAATTCATCTTGAGTTAATTAGTTGTAGGAAATCAAACATGAAGTCTATGTGAAGACATGCAACAGTTTCTCCATTGATTGAGGAAGTTATCCCTTGATTAAAAGAGATCAGAATGAGTTGTACTTTGAGTTGTAATTAGTTAGCTTAGTTAACTGAGTTAAGTCCAGTTATATTAGTTCAAATAGTTTGTTGAACTAATTGTGAGTTCAGTTAGTTAATGCATGCATGCATGTAACTGTTGCACTTCAGATAACTGAATATTTTCTCATAAATAACTCATGCATGCCAGTTTAGTCAGACACCCAGTTGAGATTAGATGATGCGATAATGTGCTATCAGTTGTAGGAATATTCCATGGATGATATCTCTTGCATGGAGAAGGAATTCATTCCTTGGAGATCCCACAGTTACCTTTGGGTTTGATGAGTGTGTGATGAGGCCAATTCACACAGGTGGCAGCATTGGACCCCAAGGAATACTGCGCAAGGAAATAGGAGGCTTGGAGGGCTAAGGGAAGGCATATCTTGTATCTATTAAGTCTGTGAGCTGTATTGTTTGATTGTACTGAGAGCAGGATAGCTTGTGAGCTAATGCTTTGTGTAATTTGAACATATTTCCACTTGTATGATAATACAGAGATCGAGGTTTTTAGCTGAGGCCTTCCCCAGAGTATTCTTTTGTTTTCATGTGTCATTGCTTTCTCATTCTCAGTTATATGTGTTCTATTTTATCTTTCTTAAAATCGATTAAGCTTCCGCAAGTTTGTTGTAGAAGTAGATCTTGTATTTTACTTTAGTATATTACATAATTTGTTGATCTACAGTGGGAAATTCTACATGGTATCAGAGAAAAGGTGATCAAAGTGAAGAACAGTATACAAAGAAGTGATAAGTTCGAAGTTTCAAGTTCCTGATTATAGAATTTGAATTCTTATCACATCTCGAATTTCCTCAATGGCGTTCAATGGTTTAAGACTCGAGTATGCCCTTGATGTTAGCTAGAATTATATAGCCTGGAAGGATCACATGGAAGCAGTATTAAAGGAAAACGGTCTAAAGGACTTCATTGATCAAGAAGTCCCCAAGCTAGCAGTAGCTAATGCTACAAAATTGGCGGAATGGAAGAAATGTGTGGCTAGAGCGAGGAGAATCCTCCTGGAGGGAGTTTGAGACCACATTGTCTCAAGTCTCCATGGGAAGGAGACACCATTTTTAATGTGGAAAACATTGAAAGATCTATATCAAAACAACAGTGATCAGAGGATGTTGGCGCTGAAAGACAAGCTTCAGAAAATCAAGTGTGAAAATGGCAACACGATCTCTACATATTTGAACAAGCTCACCACCTGTAGGGATGAGCCTAGAAGTGTACGGGTAACAACAGCCGATGATGACATGGTGAGTCTTCTCTCCTTCGTCTTCCTAAGAGTTGGGCATAACTAACAAGACTCGGTTAATGGAAGAGAGAAACTGCCAGATTGGGAACGACTTTGGTCGGATTTGATGCAGGAGGAGATAAGAAGAAGCACCAGAGATGGATCTTCATGAAAACAAGATGATGAAGAAAATCTAGCCTTGGCGAGTAAGGCGAGGAAAGGGAAAGGGAAGGCGTCCCATCCCAAATCCAATACTTTCCATGGTAGGAAGAAGTTTGAAAAATCAAAAGTGCAATGATTTCATTGTCATGAGGTGGGCCATTATGCTACGAATTGTCCACAAAAGAAATCCAAGAAGGGATCGTTGAAGGGATCAGATAGTGAGGCACTGGCCTCATAGTTCAAGTTGGATTTCTCTCTCATCGCATGCATGGTTTCATCCATGGTGGGATGTGTTTGGTACTTGGACGGTGGAGCCTCCTTCCACATGTCCGACGACAAGAATATTTTCAGTACTCTGGAGGAGAAGGAACTCCAGATGCAGATCGAGATGGGTGACGATGGAAGGTACCATGTTTCCGGTGAAGGTATGGTTGTGTTTCAGAGGGAGCATGGAGCTCCTCTCACCTTGAATAATGCAAAGTATGTATCGGGTCTGAAGAAGAATCTTGTGCCTGTCACTATGCTAGAACATACAGGCTATGATGTAGTCTTTAGTAAAGGAAAGCTATTCCTGAGGCATATCGGTACTGGACAGACCAAGAGGATTGGGATTCGAGTAAAGAATCTCTACAAGTTGGAGGTAGAAAACTGTGCTGCATTGAGTTCCAATGCAGAGGTGGCGCAAAGCCAAGATATTGGTGAGCTATGGCATAGAATATTAAGTCACTTACACCATGGGGCCTTGAAGATCATGCAGGAGATTTCTACTAGACTTCCCAAGGGAAAACTGGAGCATACGAATACAAGAAATTGTTGTACCTTGGGTATGTATGAAAAATCTTCCTTTCAGGATTGAGATAGTAGAGCTAGAACATTCCTGGATTGACTTCACACAGATGTTTGTGGACCATTCGCTACAGCCTCCACCGCTAAGCAAAGGTACTATGTTATTTTTATTGATGACTTTTGTCGTAGATGCTGGATCTACTTTATGAAAAAGAAGGATCAGATCTTCTTGAGGTTTTGTGAATTTAAAGCCTTGACAAAGAAAGAATCTGGAAAGAAAATAAAAGCCTTGCATAGCGACAATGGTGGAGAGTATGTCTCCCAACATTTTAAGGATTTCTACACTACATAAGGAATTAAAATGGAGTTGACGGCACCCCATAACCCACAACAAAATGGGGTGGCCGAAAGGAAGAACATATCGATTGTGTCAGCATCTCAAGTGATGTTTCATGACCAAAGCCTACCACTTCATTTGTGGGCTAAGGCATGCAATACAACAGTACAATTGTAGAACATAAGCTCGCACCGTATACTGAGAATGAAGACACCTATGGAGGCCTTTTTCGGGAAGTGACTAGATGCGAGTCACCTCAGGGTCTTTGAATCATCGGTTTATTGTCGTGACCAAAGATGCTCAGAAGAAGCTAGATCCAACAGCTGAGTTGGGGATACTTGTGGGGTACACTAATACACCCCACAACTATCTGGTCTACCTACCTACCAGTCAGAGGAGAGTGGTACATAGGGATCTGAAGTTCGACGAGTAGGAAGTCATACAAGTATCACTTAAGAGGGAGCTCAAGTTGCATGAAAAGGAGGAACTCTCAGCTCCTAAGGAGGAGGAGCCTCAGATTGATGCAGAGCTGCCGCATGCAAAGGATCTGGGAGTGGAGACATCCACTCATGCTGAGTCTTCCAGAGATGGGTGGAAACACTCAAGGGAAGCTGACAGGTTGATGTTGGATGTGCGAGAGAATGTGGGACAACCATCTTCTCAGTGAAGATAGAGGAGGTCACCCAAATGATACACTGGTTACATGGCTATGGTTGGGGAGTGTGTAGAGTTTGAACCTTCTTCATTGGAGGAGAAAGTGCAACAACCAGTCTAGGTTGATCCAATGGTAGAGGAGTTCGATTCCATCATTCGGAATAGTGTGTGGGATGTTGTCCCAAGACCTTAGGACAAGTCAGTGGTGAGTTTCAGATGACTTTACAAGGTAAAGCAGGCAGCTGATGGCGGTGTTGAGAAACATAAGGCAAGGTTTGTTGCCTATGGTTTCTCACAAGTCAGGGGGATCGACTACGATGAGACCTTTGTTCCTATAGAAAGGTACTCATCTATCAGATCAATGTTGGCACTATCATCTCAGATGGGTTGGAAGATCCATTAGATGGATGTGAAGACAACATTCCTTAATGGGAAGATTGAGGAAGAGGTTTACATTGAGCAGTCGAAAGTTTTTCAGACCTTTGATCGTGAGTCTTATGTGTGCTAACTCAGGAGGGCTTTGTATAGGCTGAAGCAGGCATCTCATGCTTGGTACACCAAGATCGACAATTATTTCAGCAGGTTGGGCTTCACCAAGAGTGAAGCAAATGTGAACCTTTACCACATCATGGTAGAAGGTAAGCCATTGATCATTGTTCTTTATGTGGCTGATCTAATTTTGACAGGTGATGATTAGTTGATCAAGTCTTGCAAGGAGGACCTTGTAAGAGAGTTCGAGATGAAAGACATGGGTCTTATGTACTACTTTCTAAGCATGGAAGTGTGGAAGAAATATGGGGAAGTATTTGGGTCTCAAGGCAAGCATGCCAATGAGATACTCAGGCGCTTCCACATGGAGAAGTTCAAGCCCATGCAGACTCCTCTAGTTGGGAACTGGAGGAAGGAGGATGCTACTTCAGGTGAGGTAGTAGTGCTACTATTGTCAGCAGCTTGTGGGTTCACTTATGTATCTAGTGAACATACGACCAAACTTATGCTTTGCGGTGAACCAACTGAGTCAAGCTATGGTTCAGCCTACCAAGCTGTTTTGGAAGGCAGCAAAGCATGTGCTGAGATACCTCAGAGGCACATCTCAGTATGGATTGTGGTACAGACAGATAGAGGGAGTGAAGCTTTAGGGCTTCACAGATGCAGATTGGGTAGGGAGTCCATCAGACTGGAAAAGCACTTCTGGAGGAATCGTCAACCTTGGTTTAGATGCAGTTTCCTGGTACAACAGGAAATAGAGATCAGTTGCACATAGCTCAGCATAGGCTGAATACATGGCTACCAACCAGGTAGCATGCAAGGCCATTTAGATCTTGGATATTCTAGTGGGATTGTTTGTTCAGAGGATGGATCCAACTATGATTTATTGTGATAATCAGAGTTGTATCAAACTCTCTGAGAATCCAATATTTCATGACAGGTCCAAGCACATTGATATCTAGTACCATCATCTTCGAGACTGTGTGGTGAAGAGGATCATGTTGTTGCTGTATGTTTCGACCGAGGAACAGGATGCAGATATTTTGACTAAGGCATTGTCAAAATGCAAGCTCGAATTCCACAGAGATAGGATTGGGGTGATTGATAATCCCTTTCTTGTTGAGAGGGAGTGTTGAAAATAGAAACAAGAAATGCTAAAAATAGAAGTGTTAAAAATAGCACTACTATAAATAGCATTTCGAGATACATTCCAATTTTAGTTAGTCCCTAAACTAAAATTGAGAATTAAAATTTGAATTTGACCTTAGCAGCTGTTTGTAAAATAATTAATTAATTCATCTTTAGTTAATTAGTTGTAGGAAATCAAACATGAAGTCTACATGAAAACATGCAACAGTTTCTCCATTGATTGAGGAAGTTATCCCTTGATTAAAGTAGATCGGGATGAGTTGTACTTTGAGTTGTAATTATTTAGCTCAGTTAACTGAGTTAAGTCTAGTTAGATTAGTTCAAATAGTTTTTTGAACTAATTGTGAGTTCAATTAGTTAATGCATGCATGCATGTAACTGCTGCACTTCAGATAACTCAATATTCTCTCATAAATAACTCATGCATGTCAGTTCAGTCAGAGACCCAATTGAGATCAGATTGGGACAGTGTACGATCATTTGCAGGAATATTCCATGGAGGATATCTCTTGCATGTAGAAGGAATTCATTCCTTGCAGATTGCGTAGTTACGTTTAGGGTTTGATGAGTGTGTGATGAGGCCAATTCACACAGGTGGCAACATTGAATCCCAAGGAAAAGTGCGCAAGGAAATAGGAGGCTTGGAGGTTTGAGGGAAGGCATATCTTGTGTTTATTCAGTCTGTCAGCTGTATTGTTGTATTTTAATGAGAGAAGGATAGCTTGTGAGCTAATGATTTGTGTAATCTGAACATATTTCCACTTGTATGATACTACAGCGATCGGGGTTTTTAGATGAGGCTTTCCCCAAAGTATTCTTCTATGTTCATGTGATTGCTTTCTCATTCTCAGTTATATGTGTTCTATTTGATCTTGCTCAAAATCGATTAAGCTTTCGCAAGTTTGTTGTAGAAATAGATCTTGTTTTTTGCTTTAGTATATTGCATAATCTATTGATCTACATTGGGAAATTCTACAGAAACCCTGCATAGTAAATTTTTTAGATCTTTTTGTTAATTTTACCAATATTTTTTTTTACAGTTTATGTTAGATTTAATTAAAATCTAGAAAAGAAAATAAAACCTTGCATAGTAAAAATTTTAGTATTGATTTTGTTAGAAAAAAAAAATTAACAATCATTGTTTCTATTTAGATTTAATTAAAATTCAGAAAAATAAATAAATAAAAATCAATACTTACCTTTAATCCTTGCTTCTTCTTGCTTACATGACTACAAAATTTTACTTTAGGGTTTAACTCTTTCTACCACTTCACAATTAGGGCTTTTCATTTTAGGCATTTTAGATTTAATGGGGTTCTATTACTATAGATAAGGTGTTTGACATGTAAAGTAAGGGGACCACTTATTGAATCAGATCCAAACCTTGTAACCCCTATCCGTCTTTTTTAAATGATTTTTGTTTATTAGTGCACCTTGTGTAATATAATGCATCCATGTGCCTCTCCCACATAGCACTATTATGTCCAAAAAACTTGTGTTTAACATTTTTATGTTTTCTTTTTTTACTGTGATGGTGGGTTTTTATTATTACATATCACATCATCATAATTTAAAGTTATTTAAAAAAAATCACTAATGGTGCTCAATAATTAAACACTCTGGTGAGTTTACTAAATTAAATGCACCAACGTGTTTATGCACATAGATGCACCAGTTATTAAACTCTTTTTTGGCTCAAAATTATGTGATTTACTTATAAAATATATTTAATGGCTTTTGTATTGAATGGTACAGTTTTTATTTTGATTAAAAAATGTGTGAGATGTTTTCAAGTAAAAAAAATATTGATCGACACAATGATAACACATCCAAAAAAGCAGCAAATACAAGTTCTTTGTAAGTTATTTACAAAATTAATATGTTTAAACTATATGTAACATTAACTAATATGTATTGGTTAGTGTGTGTCATGGAGAGCCACAAAATGAGGAAGCTTGATAATATTGTTTTGATCTAAATGTAGAATAGCATAAAAGTCTGATAGGAAAGTTGTAGAAGGATGAATAAGGTGAATAAAAAAAACTCTTCAATATGAGTTTTTGTTTTTTTGAATTTTCATTAAAAATATACTTAAGAATATTAAATAGCATGTTTCAAACAATATATTAATTCACATATGTTTAATGTTCTACAGGGACCAACAAAAAAGTAAAATAATGTTGTTCTAAGAAAAAAATTACATAACATGTAATGACGATGAATTGGTCCTTAGCTCATCTAGAAAGTTGTTTGAGGTTGATGAATGGGAGAAAAACTTTTAAAAAACTATGAGGGATATAGTGGAACTAATGTATAGAAATACTTTCCACTTATAATACAAAAAACAATCTAATGATTCTAAGAACCAACTTATATTTAAATT
Source organism: Pinus taeda (assembly GCA_000404065.3). Taxonomy (NCBI): domain Eukaryota; kingdom Viridiplantae; phylum Streptophyta; class Pinopsida; order Pinales; family Pinaceae; genus Pinus; species Pinus taeda. Next base: position 24,928 of record APFE030296626.1, read on the forward strand.
ACAAGTGTTTCCAGACCAATGTTCAATGAGACCTATCAGAATTGCAATAGCAAAAAAATACAACCAAAGAGAGTCATTTGGAAAGGAATATTCCTAATTAAAATGTTTTTTCTAGAATTATATGTATTATTTACCACAAAGCATTCATTTATTAATATCAATTTTGTTATATTTAGTTTTCATATATCAATATAAAAATAGTTTATTACTTTTTGAAGAAGATTATGAAAATCCCTAAGAATCAACTAGTTGATATCTGAAACATGTCTATAAGAATGTCCGAAAAAGTGTACAAGGAGATGGTCAAAGAAATGGGCATAATTGTATCACTCGAGGAGCCATCTCAACAACAACGTGCTTCAACTGTACGTAATCATTGATTTTTTCTATTAGATGCATATTAACACATAATTTAGCATTACATATTAATTTTCAAGTATTTTCTTTTAGAGAAAAAAAAAATTGGAACTCATTCAACACATAAAATAGTACGACAAGGAAGAAAATGGTTGATATCAAAGTTTGTGAGTAATTGTTAATATTTTCTTATAACAACTTAAGGTTTGACTTTGTATATTTTAAGTTGTTTTACAACAACCATATTTAAATGTCTTCAAATAAGTGTTAACATACAAAGAAGAACCATCAAAAGAATTGTTTGATATTGGGTTAAATATCGGTTGTGAGTATATGTTGGCATATCAAAAATTAATTGTGGAATTTGTAATTATCTATGTTGTTTTACTTCTTAGAGTTTATAACTAATAGGACAAAAACAATCCTTTGGATTAAATACATGATTTATTATGAGGTATAAAACTTGCAGAAAACAAAGTATGGAATCAAGCCAACAGAAGAGTTGTTGAAACAAGGCATGAGATTTGGTTTTGAAAAAATGTATGAAATTCAAGATTCAATTCTTGTTATGGTACATTGTTTTTTTAATTACATTGTTGTATATTATTTATTTCAGTTTTCATTATTCTTACCAATGTAGATACACTCATTACACTTTATTTGTATATTTGTAGATGGAACTTCAAGAAGACGAAAACAATTGATCCAACCAACAAAAAATTTGTACACTGATAACCTAATTCATGGAAATAGCTTGAGCACTGACAATAGTTCCAGTGAAGAATGATGATCTATTTGGATATCAATGCAAGTTGTTGTATTTTTTGAAATAATTGTCTGTGAAAATCGTACATTTTGTTTAAATGTAATGGACATAGTGTCCCAATTGAAAGACAATGAGTTACCAATAACTATCCCATTTTGTATGACAGAGAGCCTCTTTTTCATATATAATAAAATACATTTTTGTATATTCTATTTTGTTGTGAAATGTTATTGTGAAATGTTACACAACTCATTAAATATATGGATGATTCATTATTATAATGAAAATATGAAAAATATAATGATATAACAAATTAATCCAAACATCATATACAAATGCACTAATTAAAATTTAATTAATATGAATATTGTTATAAGATATATATCGATTTTTCAATGAATAACACATCATAATAATTGCACTCTCACAAATCGATGTTTCTAAAAGAGAAAATGGATATTGGGACACACGTATATTAATCCACACCACTCTGAATACGAGTTTTTTAACAACAATATTTACAATTATAAAAAATGGTATCCTTGTGTGTTTGTAAAATAAAGATGCATCGAGAATATATACATTGCATGCACTGGTGTCATTCTCATTTAATGCACCAGTGCATCGTTACCGTTAACACATTGATGTGTTAGATTACATAAAAGAACACAAGATTCTTTTTGCCCACCCTAATGCCTTTTGTGAATAGTACAGCACCAGGGATTTTGAATCAAATAAGCACCAGGTGTTATACTTTTGAAGCACTAGTGTTGTTTATACAATTCATCAACATCGCTACAATGTTACGCATAACTACCTAGTGTGTTGGAGAAGATAAAAGCATTGGGGTAGCAAAATTTTGTTGTCTTCCTCGGTTCCCTTCCTAAAAAGCACCGCCTAGGGCATTTTTGGAAGACATAAGCAGCAGGATAGTATATTTTTCAGGCATTAGGGTGGTATACCTTTTAGGCATCAATGTTGTTTGTATTCAATGCTCCAGTGCATGGTATCATAGATTGTACGAACCGATTTTTTATTATTATTAAAGCATCAGTGCTTTTATTAATTTAACGCACTAGTGCTCAAAACGTTTATTTCTAGTCCCAATTCTTTTATTTAAATACACGACACCGGTACTTTTGTATTAGTAATGCATTGATGTGTTCTTTCCATTAAGCGCAAAGGTAAGAAAACATTAGCTAAAACCTTCATCCACCCAGATTTTTTAAGTTTTGATGAATTTTAGTTATCAAATCTGCTAAAATATCCACTACCATAAATGGATGTTGTAATAGAGGATTTTTTGACAATTTTTACCAATTTTATAACACTAAAAACCTCCATTATAACGTCTGCTAGAAGATATATTCTTTGTAATGGGACTATGTAGTACATCGAAAGTACATATTGGTCGAGAATCATGTATTTCCAGTAGATGTGATAGTAAGTTAGTGAAATATATAGAATATAATTGAGATAGTGATGCCTCTACGAAAACCACATAAAATGGGTTGAATCCTTAAATCCAACAAGAACTCCCATAACTCATAAGCATGGGGAATACCATTAAGAGAAGGGAAACAAATCTTTGATGAAGAAGTAATAATCTTAGAAGCCAGCCTTAGTGTAAGAAATGAAGAAACAAATACAACAAAGTAGAGAAAGGAGAGGATGATCAAATTTGGTAAAAATCCAATATGAAATTTGTTGGAATCACCGATTGCACGAAAACTAATAATTTTATGGTAGCTAATTTAATATAAAAGTTATTCAAATTACTTAATTTTGGAAAGAGTTGCAATATTAATTAAAAGTGAAAAAATGAAAAATAATTCAGCGAATGCTTAAGTTTTTGTGCAAGATAGAATCAGCTTTTTACAAAATCTACATGTAGCAAGGACCACCTAGAACCACCTAAAAAAGAGGGTGTAGAAAATGAAAAATAATTCAGTAAATGTGCTTAGATTTATGTGCAAGATAGAATCCGTCTTTTACATCATCTACATGTGGTTAGGACCACCTAAAAATGAGCATGCACAATAATTAAAACCACCTAAAAAAGAGGATGCACAATAATTAGTGTGTATGCTTTCCAATTAAAAAAAAATTACTCAATTAGATGAAAGAATACTACCAACTAAGCGACTTGAAACAGGAATGAGTGTATCAATCATTGTCCATGAAATCCACTGTACAATTAAATAAAAACTATGCAAACTCACCGTAATTCCATCTCATAATCAAATATGAGAGAAAATAAACTAAATCGAATATTTTAGAAAATAAAACAAAGCTAGCCCTATTTCTCAATGGCACTTTCCTATTCCATTTAACTCTATTTCCGATTAATTAAAAAACAAAATCATTTAATCCTTTTAATTGTATAAGTAGTGTTTAATGCACGTAAGTACAATAAAAAAATATATAAAAATCAAGATAATTAAGTTATATGTAACCATGAACCGAGGAGGAACAAAAAGGTTACAAGCAGATTAACATATAAGTTCAGTGCAATGTCCATAAAAGGCTCCAATAGGTATGAATAAACCTTGAAAGGTTTGAATCTCGTTAGAAAACGTCATGTTAGAATGTGCACGTGACATATGAACAAAAGGGAAAGCTACTGATACACATTGTAACTTATTGTTTAATTTTGTTTGTGAAAATAATTTCGGCAAAATCACATAAAAAATCATTTGTCGACGTGTTTCGAACCAACCAGTGTGGTTCATTGTTAGAAAAGAAAATGGGTGAGTGTTGATTTTTGTGGTTTAAATAAATATTTTGGATTTAAAGCTTTGAAAACACTAGGGCTAGTTTATGATTAGAATGGGGTAAAATTTATTTTTTTTTAATTAAATTTGAATTTGTTTTATTGTATATATGGATTTAACATCTTAAAAAATTGTGAAAGCATTTGATTTGTGTAGAAGTCATTATTAGAAATTGAAAGATAAAGTACAGAGAACAATTGCACAACATAAATCACACATTATGATATTATTCATCACAAAGTTATATATATATAGGAGATAACACATTGACTTCGACACATCTAGATCATGACTCCAACTCACTACATAACAATCAACATCTTCTAGACTGATGTTGAGCCTCAAACTTACACTTCTTTACACATCCTCCCAGCCTCCTTTTCCTATTCATTTCCCTATTTTGCCACTCATTCCCTCCATCAATTTGCTCAAATCGTTGTATTATAGGACTTTTTACATGGTTTTCTAATTATGTTAATGATTGTGTTTGGTTTAGAATTTTGGTCCAAGGTGCTGCGTTTCCGCAGCTCATGCAGGGTTTACACAGGGTTTTCCGCAGCTGATCACGGTTTCCGCAGCCAACCCCGGATTTCGCGACTGTTTTATTAAACGCTATGTTACAGGTGTCCTCCGGGAAGAAGAGCCACATGGGAAAGTTCGTGGAACCGAGGACATGGTGTATGTCCCTCCAGATCATCCAAACCAGTCATCCAAGCCCGTGGTCAACGAGGAGGCAACTTCGCTCAAACAGAGGTCATTGGCGGTGGCACGGCTCTGCGTGTTCAGTTTTAGAGCGCGTGGGGAATAGGTGGCATTGTCCTCAGTTATGAAAGTAGTGGGAGACACAATCCAACAGCGGATTGAATGCCCACGATGACCGTTCCCTAGATCCGAGGACGTAGCAGGACTACGTGTTTCAATTCAGTTGTTCGAATTACTTAAATTTCGTTAAGCTAGTTTACCTTCTGCAATTATAAATAGAGTGTCTTTGAACGCTGGACAAGTTAGTTGTTAGTTGTTAGCTGTTGTTTTTATACCTTTGAACTCCCACTGTATTTTCTTATTTGATGCGCAATACATGAGAAGACTGTTATTTCATTTACGCGTGTGATTGATCTTTGAACGGCTGGAGTAGGCAGAGGGCCCCTGTTTACTAAGGCCTGTACAGTGTTTTTAGTTTCTCGCATTTCGTTTTCTTATTTCATGTATATAATGCTTTTAATTGCTGTGTTTTAGATAGCTATACATACATTTCCATTTCTGCTTGTTTACATTTCTGCTCTTTTTCATGACTGATCAGTGTGTTATGCAGGTTTCTTAGGCGTGCCCGAGACAGTTTTATGGTTTTCTTTTGCACAACTAGTGACATGTGTGATCATCTTGTCTATGTTGCTGTCCTTCTTTGTTTTGCAACCTTTATTTCATCATTATCATTTAGTTAATTTTCATAATTGCTTTTTGTTTGTAGATATCAAGTTGTTTATCTATTGATGGTCTCTTCTTTATAACTTAATATCTCTATTGAGGACCAAAACATCACTTAATGCAGCTTGGTTTAGTTGTTCAGAAACTCACAATTGATTGACTTGTTTTTAATGGTTTATCACATGATATATTCAGTTAAAAGACAAGAGGTTAAGAAGAAGTTAAAGTATTTGTGACTAGTATTTCTTTTAGATAGATTTACTTTAGTTTCAACATTGCTTAGTGGTTATTTGATATAGATTTCATTTGCATTTCTTTGCAGCAACAGAGGCACTGGGCCAATGTCGTTAGTCTTTTATTTAATGCCTTTACTTTCCTTTAAGCATTGATTTCATTTCAAGCTTTCTTGTAGAGTACTTTTAAGTTGTAAAAAGCACATCACAATCTCACACACTTCACTCACTTTATTTCGTCACACCACATTAGGAAAGATATACTTAAAAACAACCCTAAAAAGTTAAAAACGATAAAAGATCAAGAAATAGTTGCCTAAGTACATACAATACACCTCACTTCATCATCTTACGAGCCCCGGGTTGACATTTAAAAGTTGCAATTTAGACATCACTAAATTGACAAAACATTTTTGGCGCCGTTGTCAGGGAAGTGAAATTAGGTAGCCAATTTCTAAAAAAAAAATTATAAAAATAAGAAAATTTGAAGAAAGGAAAATTAATAACCTCTCAAAGTATGCTCTCCTCTTGCACTTAGTTTGATCTAGAGGATCAGAAAAGAGAAAGTTATTGGTTTAATAGTTTCTTGAGTATGCTCTCTTCTTGCA
>APFE030296637.1:0-12692 GCA_000404065.3 Pinus taeda
TTGTACTGGTGCAGTCCTTTACCAGTACGCAGGCTGCAACCTGCAGAGAGCTACAACTCTCTCTCGTTTTCCAGTCTCTTCTGGAAGGGAGCTACAACCCCCTACTTCTTTTCTTTCAAGGACTAGTTTTCATAAATTTTCAAACTGGATCCATAAAAATCAAGAGATCATCAAGTACAAGTACATCACCCAGTCAACTGCAGTAACCAGATCAACACTAACAGTAAACTAAACCCAGAACACCTTGTCAATAGGAAAAAAAAATTCAGCCAACAAAAGATCTTAAGACAGATACGTAGTTTTTCTTTTTCTGGTCTGCGTGCGTACGCAATTCACCTTTTGCTCTCCTATGTATACCTGCAGAGACCCTTCTTTCGTACCGCGTACCCACGCACTATTTCTCTAGTCACACTGCGTACTGTTACTGCAGGCACGCACCCACAGATGCTATCGTGCCGCGTACTGCTGCTGTAGCCACGCACCCACAGATGCTATCGCGCCGCGCACCTATGCACCTGCGGCTTCTGAAGCACCGTGTACTTTCCTTGTGCCTACGCACTTGAACCTTTGTCGCGCTGCGTACCCACGCACTGTGCCTTCTTCTGCTCTGCATACCCACGCAGTTCTCCTTCTTCTTCTCTGCGTACCCACGCACTGCGCCTTCTTCTGCTCTGTGTACCCACGCACTTGCACTGTTAATCACCTGCGTCCCTCTAATTAGGGTCGAAATGGTTGTCTCCCAATGTGCCACCGATAGTCAGATGCTCAGATCTGATCATGCACTTGAGAGATTATCCTTCATAGATTCGCTTTTAACTTCACTGAAACAATAACCTGATATTTCCAATCTTAAGATATTCAATTTACAAAAGATACATAGCCAAGTGGTCTCCTTTGCTTTATATAGGCAAGCTCTTCCTAAAATCATGGATCAATACCATAGATAACCAATACAAGGGGCCCAAAAACATGGGGCTCAATAATAATAATAATAAAATAAAGCAATACCACGGGCCAAAACCATAGAATCAAGAACGGCGGGCTAAATACCACGAGCCAAACATAAGAAACCCCACGGAGCGCGCTTTACTGCCTTGAAGTGTGTGCACTGGGTTCCGCAACCACTAAACGGGATAACCTACAGGTATGACCGCACCTCCTGCATGGTGAACTTGCGGGTCCGCACCTTTTGAACCATTCACCTGCGAGCCTCTTAATTTCCATCATTTTGAGAGCCTGAACAGACCATTGCCACTTGAGTGAGTTTTCATCAAGTACAACACCTGTATCATAGAGCCATACCAGAATCATAATGCCAACACAAGTATTGTGCCAATTCTATTTTTAAACTGCCATACACTTGTTTCATAGATTTCAATTGAGTGGCAAACCCGACGCGACTATATATTTAATCTTATTCACTTCTCCGTGTTAGTTCAACAAGAGAGAGAAGAATTTTTTTAATTAAATCAATTATAAATCGATGATTACGATGTTACTTATATGCGGTGTCTGCATGAATCACAAGTGTCTTTTGCATTGCAGGTGTCAAGCAGCACAAATTCCAGTTTGTAGTAAGTTATGTGTGGGCTAGTGGGGGGATGATATGTGTCTACGTGGTGGGGCTATGTTTCTCATTCCTTGTCATGCTCATCATTCATGGCTATGCTTATGGGGCAGCTACCATTTCACTAATCGATCCCGCAGAGTTGGAGATAGTAGTTGTTGTTCCAGATCCATGCGCAGATCATCCAGCAACAATTTCTTCTGTTGACCAAGATACACGAGCAGCGAAAGGTGCAGCACGAGAGCTAGTTGTTCTAGGTTCAAATACAATTCCTTGAGTGGAAGTGCTGCAATAATAACAACTACAATTTGTTGAGAACATGGTTCCAGGTTTTATCTTATATTGCATTTGCTGAGAGCACGAATCAGCTTTTATCTTATATTGCATATTGCATGTGTTTGGTCGGAAAGCCCAGATGCAAGGGCAGAGCATGTTTCTCGACCAATTTGCTGAGAACATGGTTCCAGGTTTTATCTTATATTGCATTTGCTGAGAGCACGAATCAACTTTTATCTTATATTTCATATTGCATGTGTTTGGCCGGAAAGCCCAGATGGAAGGGTAGAGCATGTTTCTTGACCAATTTACTGAGAACATGGTTCCCAGGTTTTATCTTATATTGCATTTGCTGAGAGCACGGATCAGATTTTATCTTTTATTGCATATTGCACTTGCTGAGAGCACGGATCCCATCTTCGAGAGGTACGGGGATCGATTCCCTGCAACTCCATTTCGGTATAGGTCACATGCAAGGGTTTTATCTTATTTTGCATTTGTTGAGAGAATGGTTCACAACTTCTTCGTTTAAGAGGTACTGCGATCGATACCCCGCATCTCCGTTTTGGTATAGGCCATATGTTTTAAGGAAGGAAGAATAGAGCACAGTGCGCTTTCCGTTGAGAGTGTTTTTTCGCTTGAGTGTTTTGCGTTTTCAAATATGTTGATGTAGCAGGTTTACTGTCTCAGTAATGCCTAGAATTTGGGCTGAACATAACCAAAATTTGGCCCTCCTCTGGCCCTGTGGCTGCCGATGGTCTTTGACCGGCCCTCCATTGTCCAAGTCTGAGTGGAACTCTCACTTAGCTCGAAGTTGTTTGCGTTCTCTGAGTCTCAACTTCGATTGAAAGGGAATTGAGAGCCACTGTACACTGAAAGCAAGCCGGAAGAGCTTCATTCCGAACTAGCTAGATCCAGATCAATAATGCCTAAATTTTGTCGTGCATTCAGAAGAGAAATCAGAGCAAAATAAAGTTCGTTGCTGTTAAAGGTCGAGCTACTACAATTTTTAATGGGTGAAGATGGCAAAGATTTTGCAAGAGACACTGAAGAGGCTTTGCAACATGAGTGAGTGGTGTTACACTGTTTTCTGGAAGCTTAAACAACGAAGCCGAATGTGAGTTTGTTGTATTTGGTCCGAAATTGTTTTTTTTGTTCTCGTTTTAAAGTACTTAGCTAAGGTATGGTATATCTTTCCATGAAACTTAGCAATGTAATAAAGGAGGACTAATGGATAAGAATAATTTCTCGGGAAATACTAGTAAAAAATAGATTAAATTTCTTTTAGAAAAAAATCGGAACGTATCTTTTTTATGCTAGTAAACATAGATTAAATTTCTCTAAGAAAAATACCGAAATCTATGGGAGAGATGGTCAAACTAGGATGTATCGAAGGCACCATGTGATTTTATGTCTGAATTGAGTCTATTTTCTCGCAGATTTTGGTATTGTGTTCGTAGTTAATTCCCAGCCTTTGCCGTAGCATTTCGAATAGCAGTTGAAGGAGCTTTATTCCCAGCATCATAAGTTGAAACTGGATTCCCAGCTTTATAAGACCAGGAGTTCCTGCATAAGAATTCCCAGTAGCACAAGCACAACAAGTGGTCCCAACATAATAAAAGTCTAAGAAGGCCTAGCAGGAGCACTACTCCCAACAGTTAAATCAACATTTTAACAAGCAGAACCGGGCCAAGCAGAACAACTAGGACGAAAATAAGCACCAGTGTAAGCAGTGACCCCAACATCATTAGAAGAACCGGCATAATTCCCAGCAGCATTGGAACCGGGATTATTCCTAGCTTCTTCAGTTCCCGGAGCCCCAGTTTCACTGGCTTTTCATTTCCAGGAGCAGAAGGAACAGCACAGCTCTCTATGGTTCTTCACTACTTGTACATGCTTTACGGAGTTAACTGGAGGGAATCTTTTTTTCTCAATCAAGAATGCCTCAAATGCATAAATTCACAATCAACTTCCACTTCCAGGCATGGTGGAAGAGGGCAACCATCAACTTCCAGCATCTGGGAAGCGGTCTTGTTATTGAATTGTCGAACTTCCGCTTCATGCATCACCGGTCTTGTTGTCAAATTGTCAAAGCTGGCAGTGCAAAAGCTAGCAGCTGTTGCACCACATGGCAAGTTCAATGCACAAGATCAACTAGAACATGCGAACTTGCTTACCACTATAACATTTAATATCTGTTAAAATAGGAAACTAATGCTAGCATTAGTTTCCATTATATTTTCATTACTTTCAAATTTCCAAAATAAATACACATAACATATGATTTTTGCCTCTCCACCTCGAGAAGAGGCCAAATAAGATGGAAAAACGATATGCCTCTGGAAACTTTGGTTTATTAAAATAGTAAAACTATATGACCGTAAGAACTTTGGTTTATAAGTGGTAGCGACTAATAACAAACAGGTAAACTAATGTCATAACATCGCAAACCGATTACTATAGTCCCTGGCCATTGCCAGATGACAGGTACTAAAAAAATTATGAATTTGAAACTAAAAACACTCCAACGAACACAACAATGTCAAATGCAATTACAATTGAGATATAACACCAAATTGTTACTATAATGTGGAGTAACATTAGCATTAACAATTTCATGCATTAATTAGTGTAAGGACAATAATGTGGAGACATATATATGAAGCTTTCACTAATGGTGTGGAAAGGGGATTTATTCCCCAAATGGATACGAGCACTTTAGTGTGTGGCATCTTAACCAATAAAGGTGTGACCACGAAACTTGGGAGACATACTTCTGACTATCTTTACTATTGCACATCTTCCATTCATAGGAGAAAAGGGCAAACATTAGAAATTGGAATTGGAGAGCATTGAAAACCATTATGGAAAAGTATATATATATATATTTTGTTTTTATAAAGTTTTATATTAATTTAATTTAAATGTTAGGTTTGATTTGTGATTTTATTAAAGATGTTTTTGCATGAAGAAATATTTTTATATATGGTTTATTGTTAGATTTTTGTTGAAATTTTATTATAACATTTTGTATTTCATTTTTTTTATTTAATCAATTTGTAGGACATGAATAAGAAAATAGTGTCACTTTTTTCTAATTTGTATTTGAAATAGTAAGTTTTGAGAGTGTTTATTTTTCATCCATTAGTAGATAGGGTTTATATGTATTTTACTAAGGGGAGTATCCAAGAAATCATTACTTCAAAATATTTATAGTTTATATTTATAAATATTCGTTATATTGTAAAGAAGATCAAAGAAGACATAAAGTTAGAAAAGTTGTTAAACATGAATTTGATATGGCAAAAGGGATCACTACATACCTTGAAATGGGTAAATGGGATGTAATTGGACATGGCTAACCATTTTCTCCACATGCAAGTGGACAACATAGAAGTCAAAGGAATGAGGCCCATGAAATATTGAAAAGAAAACTTAATAATTTCTATAAGTCTCTCTCTTACTCTCTCATTTGTTAGCACATAGGAGAAAGACCATATGATTGTGCTAGCCCCTTGATAAGGAATCAAATATAAGTACCCTTTATAGAGTGTAACATACCCCTAACCACCCCTTGCCCTGACTAAGCATAGAAGGAGATAGTTACTCTGATGATCCAACCTCCAGTGTTCTGTTATGGAAATGGGGTCTAAATTTCTTACTCTTTTTCAAAATTTTCAAAATCTAAAACCAACATCGCCATTGCACTCCTCTCATTGAGACCTTTCCAACGATATAATTTTTTTCTCAAGGCGACTCTAAGATTAAAAGTATCGCCCATTCAAATTCTGACTCATCTAATCTCGCTACATCATCTAACCTACCACATGGAACCCACATGGTTGTCCAAATCAAGCACCATGTCACCACATGTGGAAGCTATCGACCCATTCATAATCAGGGTCATGTTAACCCTTTGTCCATGGCTTTCATACATATATATAATGTAATATAAGGGTAACCCCCTTTCAGAACTTCCAGAATTTGCGCGGGACCCCCTATTCGCCACCTCACACTGGAAGTCAATTTCCAGGAATTCCCTATGTAGATTCCTATTTAATTTGTTGGGGAAGAATGTTCGGGATTACGTGGAGCTTTCCACGTCCTACCGCCATGTTAACTACCAAAAGAGTGCTCAATCAATGTTTTGTCGCCCTCGTGGACCCTCCTCCTACGTGACTTCACCATTTTGTTGCCATCACATGCATGTGGGCTCCACCATGGCCACATCACCTCAGGGATTAACTCCTGGTGGGGTTGCACCCGATTCCACAAGAAATTGTCGAGGACAAGGCACCGGAGTGACATCATGGACTCTTTATTCTAGGGGAAAATCATCCTACACGTGGCTTCCCTTTGGGTGTACCACGTGTCACTCATTTACTGGCCACTTGGTCCCAAAAAACCCCAGAAGCTATCTCACACGTGTTTTTCTCTCCATTCACCTCATGACCTTGAGGCCATGTCACCTGCCACACTATTTGAGGGTCTCACCAATCCTCTGGTGTAGGCTAAATTTCATTTTCACATTGTAAAAATATTATATGGTCCTCTGTTGGTTCTCCCAATGCAGGAAAACTAACCCCATTATTCCACATCATCCTCGCATTCAAATCCCGATGGAATCACCTTAGGGCTCCCCTTGAAACCTCCGGGGAAGAAGTCTCAATGTTATTTGATGGCCATAATAAATTACCCTTTAATGACTTGCATTTCTCCTATTTAAGTGCTTGATCACCACACTTGGTCATAGGATGGAAGAGGGTTTAAGTCATTTCCTTTCGAATTCCTATGCTCTTGTCTTAAGGATTCCAACCCCATATGATTTTTCAATTATCAATGCAAAAGTAAGAGGCCTTTACCAGGGCTTCAAGTGTGCATGGCTATCCCTCCTGAACTTTTCCAATACTTAGCCATGTCCTTTAACCCATTGTGTATATATATGTGTATATTCTTATGCATATGTATATAAGTAATTATGCTATCTCTTTTAAGCTTATATTTGTATGTTTTAACCTTGTACAGAAATTACCTGCAAACGAATTCTTAAAATAGAAATATACAATGGCGAGATCATAAAATAAATATACATAGAGATTTTCCCCTGGATCCCAAAACCGAGACTACTAGATTGATTTTTAATTATATTCCTTTCAATGTTACAATACATATATATACATGCCGAAGAATTCATAAACCCCAATCTATTTAACCCTAAATTAGAACACAAATGTAGTTCCCTTGACCAGATCTACAAAATACTATGGGCAGAAAACTACCATGCCCAAAACCATGTGAAAAACCTATGTACAAAACCATACGTAGTTTTCCCACCTATTATAGGATCCAAAGAATATAACACACACCTAACATTCTCCCACTTGTTTTATTTTTCACACAAGGGTTCACAAGAGAGCTTAGTCATTAGTACAACCCTACAACATCCATTTGTTTCTCTACACTAAGAAAAATTCTCAGTGCTCACAAACTTCATCAATGCATCTGCAACATTATTCAAAGTGTCCACCTTTACCAACAACACCTTTTTTTCCTCAGCCATATCCCTCACAAAGTGATACTGAACATCAATGTGTTTTGTCTTTGAATGATAAGCAGGGTTCTTTGCTAAGAAAATTTCACTTTGGCAAGAAAAATGCACTTTGGTTGTCACAATATATCCTTATAGCTCATTGTACCAACCCCATACTTGAACACAATCTCTACAACCAAACTAATTCCTTGCTTGCATGAGTGGATTCCATGTATTCAACCTCTGTAGTTGAAATAACCACTATAGACTGTCTTTTACTCATCCAATTGGTTTTCGCTCCAAATAGGTTAAACACATATCCACTTGTATATATTCTCTCATCTAGATCTCCAGCCCAATCTGCATCAACAAAGCGACAAAATGTCCAATCTTGGTCTTCCTTGGTTGCATAGACCATAATCACTAGTGCCACACAAATACTTGAAAACCTGCTTCAATGTTGTCTAATGCTCCTTCCCTCGTTTTGACATAAACATGCTCAATACTCTCACTACATGTGAAATGTTTAGTCTAGTACAGACCATTACATACATCAAGATACCAATTGCACTTGCATATGGAACACGGGACATGTCCTCTTCCTCTTCTTGTGTCTCGAGACACTGTTTAACAGATAACTTTACACCTACAGGAAGAGGAACTTTCACCGATTTACTATCATGCATATTAAACCTCTGCAGAATCGTCTTGACATACTTCCTCTGGTTTAACCATAGCTTCCTCTTTGCCTGATCTCATTTAAATTCCATGCCCAAGATATAGTTTGCAGCACCAAGATCCTTCATGTAGAATTTGGAGGACAATTGGGTCATCAAATCTTGGATAATTTCTTTGTCATTTCTAATCAACAACATATCATCCACATACAAGACCAAATAAATAACATGGTCACCAATTAAATTAAAATACACACAGTGATCCGCTTTGCTTCTGGTGAAGCCAAGTCCCCGTATATATGTATCAAATTTCTAATACCACATCCTTGGTGACTGTTTTAACCCATAAAAATATTTTTTTAACTTGCATATCAGTTCTTTCTTACCCTTCACTATAAAGCCTTCAGGTTGTTTCATGTAGATCTCTTTTTCCAGATCCAAGTGAATAAATGTTGTCTTCACATCCATATTTTCTACCTCAAAATCAAAAGCAATAGCACAGATAAAAGTAAGCTAATAGAAGCTATCTTGGAAAAAGGAGAAAAAATATCACCAAAATCAATTCCCGACACCTGGCAATAACCTTTTGCTACCAACCGATCTTTTTATTTCTCCACCTTGCCTTTTGCATTCATCTTCTTCTTAAAAACACATTTGATTCTGATGGGTTTCCTTCCAACCAACAACTCCACCAAAACCCAAGCCTCATTTTTGTCCAAAGATGCCATTTCATCAACCATGGCCTCTTTCTAGAGTTTTCCATCCTCTGAATCTACTGCATCCCTGACAGTTCTGGTATCATCATCAGTAATAGATATAGAAAAAATTAAATAGAAAGAAGATGTACTCTACCTTTCTGGCTTCCTTCTCTCTCAAACTAATCTTCTCAAAGTTAGAGTTTGTGGCTCTTCCTCTTCTGCTTCATGTTCTGTTGTAGAGTCTGATTCTTCCTCCTTTAGCTCGAAATCTATCTTCTTAGGTTCCTTTGGTAGGAATACATGTTTAATAACATATTTCACCTCTCTAAACACAACATCTCAATTGTACACAACCTTCCTTGTTTCTGGGTTCCAAAGCTTATAACCTTTTAAACCATCCTTATACCCAATAAAGATGCACCTTTTAGATTTACTATCCAACTTGGTTCTTCTCTCCTTTGGAACATGTACAAATGCATCACACCAAAATACCCTTAGATCTGAAAGAGAGGGTTTCTTACAAGTCCATACCTCATGTGCAATCTTATCCTCCAACGCAAATGAAGGTGGTATGTTAACCAGGTAACATGCAGTCTCCACTACCTCTTCCCATAATTCTTTTCCTAACTTGGCACCGCTGAGCATGCTTCTTTCCTTTTCATCAATGCCCTATTCATTCTTTTTGCACCTCCATTTTTTTGAGGTGTGTATGGAGTATTATTTTGTCATGCTATACCACACTTCTTATAGAACTCTTCAAATTCTTTCTTGCAAAACTCTCCACCATTATCTTTCCTCAACACCTTGATCTTCTTCTTTGTCTGATTTTCCATAAGAGCCTTAGATTCTTTAAACCTGTCAAAGACTTTAGATTTCTTCTTGAGGAAATATATCCATATATTCCTTGAGAATTAATCTATAAAGGAGACATAGTACATAGACTTACCTAGTGATGGAACCGAGACAGGTCCAAAAACATCACTGCGCACAAGCTCTAATATCCCTTTCACCCTCTTAGCACCAATGGGGAAACTCACCTACTTTTGCTTCCCATATACACAATGTTCACAGAAGTCAAAATCTAGAGAGAAATTAGACATACCTTCTACCATACCATTACCATGCAATATTCGAAGGCCCTTCTCTCTAATATGTCCAAGCCTTTGATGCCATAACATGGTTTTTTCTCTAGAGACCCCTAGGTTTTCTGCTCCACATTCAAGAAACACAAAATTGTTGCACCCATCAATAATAGTGCTACCCAGAAGCTTGTACATAGTTCCAATCCAAACTCCTCACATCAATACTAGTTCTTCCCAAACCATCTTGTAGGTATCTTTCTCGAACATTATTTTTACACTTACATCATCCATCTTACTTACGAAAATCAGATTTTTGGCCAATGCAGGAATATGCAGAACACCCCAAGTGTTATAATCCTTCCACCTCGTAACTTGAGCTCGAATTTTCTATGTCCGGTGATTATGGCCTTCCTATCATCCCCTAAGAAGACATCACCACCATCATATTTCTCATACTCGTAGAACCACTCCCTATGGGGATTGAAGTGAAAGGATGCACTTGATTCAATCAACTATGCCTCATTATCTACATGTGTACTTGAAGAAGAAGCCAAGTACACATCCCCACATTCATCTAAGGTGGTTTTCACCTCTACAAAAGGAGCATCATCAAATCCCTTTCCTTTCTCAGGAGCTGTAGATCTACAGTCATTTTTGTAGTGCACTTCCTTTCTGCATTTCCAACATACTTTTACAGGTTTTCCTAGGGATTTATATATCCCTATAGATTTATATCTCCCACTCGAGGACTTACTTTTATTTTTGTTCTGGGACTGTCCTCGTAGAGACAAGGCATATTTTTCCTTCTCATCTCCTCAAGTTATACAACTTTTTCCACAAGAACAATTTGTTCACCAAAGACTTAGATTGGTATAAATCCTTAACTTGACCCACAAATGTATAAATTCAGCAAATTCTCTACAAATATCTCTCTGATACCATGTAGAAATTCTCTACAAATCCAGCTCTGTAGAAAATCTGTTGTAGGTTAACTTGATAATGCAATATAGATAAACGGAGAATACTATAACCTAATTCTACTATCAATTTTGCAGAAGCTTAAAGATCAAGCTGAACAATATAACCAGAAGAAGAAAAATCGATGCACAATACACATGAAAATACTTTGGGGAAAGCCTTAGCTAAAAACCACACTATCTGTATTATCATACAATGTGGAAATGCATAGGAATTATACAAAGCCTTAGCTCTCGCAGCTAGCCATCTCTCAGCACAATCCTCACAGATGCTCACAGGCAATCCTGGCTTCTCTCAAGCCTTTTTCTCTACCCTCCAAGTTCCTATTTCCTTGCACTATTCCTAATGGATGATTCTCACCTCGCCAAGTGGAACACTGCTCTCACACACTATCAGAGCTGTGCAATCCTTAAGGAAATGTTCCTTATGCATGCATGGGTTTTCTTTATAGGAAAACACATGCAACTGATAGTACATTTTCCTTGAATTTAATCTCAACTGGCACTTTCTTAGAATAGACACGCATGAGTTTTTGATGAGGGAATCTTCAGTTAACTAAAGTACACTAGTTGAGTGCATGCATGCATCAATTGACTGTTAACTCACCATTTGTTCCTCAAACATTTTGGAACTAATTTAACCGGACTTAACTCAATAAACTGAGTTAACTAATTACAAATCAAATATAACTCAATCTTATCTCCTTAATTTAAGGGATAACTCTTGCATGACTTCAGAGAGATTTCTAACTTGATTTTCTCCAACTAATTAAGACAAAGTAACTTAATTAATTATTTCCAAGTAGCTGTTAAGACTATATTCGATTTTAATTCACAATTTAATTCAAGGACAAATTAAATTGGAATATTCTTGTTGCCACATTTCAACAACAAATCCTTCTTTGTAGCTTCCCTAGATACATTCAACAATACTAAATCTAAGATACACAATTGTATTGTGCTCTTTTCCTTTCAATTCAACTTCGCTCATTCTTTTGTTGACATTGGCATTGGTTTAGTACCTAGATCTACCGCAATCCAATAATCTTTATGCACTAGTAGATCCTCCATTTTGAGCTTCCACAACTCAAAAATATAACCATTAAATTTCCTGATCTCTATCTTTCCACTGATCGCCATATTCTTTCACCATAAGAATTGATCTCGCAAACCTCCCACTAAAAAGGGTCTACCACAAGCCCAAGCGAAACCCCTCAGCAACAAAGGTGTTCCCTTGAAGCCGAACCTGGCTCTGATACCAAATGTAGATTTTAACCCTGTATAGAAAAACCTGCAAACGAATTCTTAAAACAAAAATAGACAATGGAGAGATCATAAAACAAACATACACAAATATTTTCCCCTAGATCCCAAAACCGAGACTACCAGATTTATTTTTCATTATATTCCTTTCAATGTTACAATACATATATATACATGTCGAATAATTCATAAAATCTAATCCATTTAACCCTCGATTAGAACATAACCATAGTTCCCTTGATCGAATCTACAAAATACCATGGGTAGAAAACCATTATGCCCAAAACCATGTGCAAAATCCATGCACAAAACCATAGGTAGTTATGCCCACCTATTATAGTCCAAAGAATATAACACACACCCAACAATATTGGCATATTGTAGTACAAAGAATATAATCAAATATTTATACATATATGTATATGTGTATTCAATTATTTGCGTAAATGGGTCTATTATTTCTCCTAAGCCCAATCAGTTATGAATTTAAGGTTTGAAAATCGTACTTATGATAAAGTCATTCACAGCACAAAATTCTACCCATTTCTGATTACTCGAGCAACTTAAATAACATTTCAAAACTCAGGAAACTTAGGTGGAATTTCAAGCTTCGAGTAGTAAT
>APFE030296639.1:0-18046 GCA_000404065.3 Pinus taeda
TTATTATTAATTAGAACGGTGACTTAGGTAATAGATTCAAAAGAAATTCTCAAGACACAAGAAAAAAACTAATTGGTACCAAGATCTGATAACTTGTAATGAAATTAATAAGTGGTCAAATTCTCCCCTAATGACTTGTATTCATGGGTTTGGAAAAAGTGTTGTGGATTATTCAATACCATACACTCATTTTCTGACCATATTGTGAATTATGCCATCCTAAATGACCACACCCATGTTCTCAACCATATTGTGAATTATGACACCCTAAATGTCCACTACTATGATTTTGACCACGGACCTTTATCCTTAACCCTAAATCTTGACATACTTACTAACCACATGCAAAAGAATTGTGATAGTCAAAGGCATATCCATTTTAACAAAGTTAAAATTGAACTCTTCTTACATGATTTAAAGAGAGATTTAGGTTTCTTAACGTATAATGATAAAATTGATCACATCTACTACAATTTTACTACAACCTTTTCCCCTACCATTAACAAATTCTCTACAGAGATGTCATATAAAAAGAATAGTAGAACTTCCAACCCTTGGTATGATAATGATTGTAAAACTACCATGAAAACGATTAGAGATGCTCCTAACAAAAGAGTAAAGCTTGAAAAAATAAGGGTATACAAAACTCTTATCAAAAGGAAGAAAACATCCTATATTAAGAAGAGACAAGGACCTTCTTCACCTTTCTAAAGTTGAGCCTAGAAAATTCTGGAGGAATATACTTGTCTGTAGAATAAATAAAAAAACTCAACCCCCTTAAAGAACTGGGATATTTATCTCAAAAACATATATGACTCCCTATACAACACGACAACATATTAAACACTCCTATAGGGGAGGATATCTTTTCTTTGGAAGATGTGGAGTTTAGGATTCCTCTCAAGTAGATAGTTGTTGGGATTAGGCTACATAAAAATGTTGTCACCAAGCTTAAGACCACTGAGGGTTGGTCTAAAGAAATTAAATGTCATACTGGTGTTAAGAAAAGGTGTTCCCTATCCCCTACCCTTTTTGGAATTTATATCGATAAGCTAGAAGAGTGTTTGAAAGTTGTGGGATGTAATGGCCTCAAGCTCTCTAGTATGACCATTACTTTTCTCCTCTATGATAACGATATCGTCCTTCTAGCCAGAAGCCATGAGGATCTCGATAAGCAGCTTAAGATCCTTCGAGATTACTACTCCAAGATGTGTATGACTATTAATACCGACAATAATAAAGTCATGATTATTAAATCCAAAAAGTTAAACCATGATAATTTCATCTATGATAAAAATCACTTGGAGAAGTTTTATTCATACAAGTATTTAGGAATTGACATTCACCTTCAACTCAAATAGAATCATATCATTGAGAAAAGGATTATTAGAGGTTGGAAAGCATTGAACTTGAAAATAGTTGTAAGTCGATTGCTTTTTGGGTTTGGAGTAAAAACGTGTTCGCCTTTGAGACTCTCATCACCCTTGTTATTTTATGTGGCTATGAGGTTTAGGGTTTAATTATGTCTAGAGTATTTTGAAGGAAGATCAAGATGATCTAAAGACAATCTATAACCTACAATCTCAAAATTAAAGGAAATACTCCCTATCCTATCTTATTTATTGAAGCTAGCATTTCCCCATTGAAAGAACGACTATATTTAGTTATTGGATGTATAAGAAGAATATTTACAACATGGATGTCAAGAGGTTCCCCAAAATTGCTTCTAACTCTAGCTAGAACCCCCATCTCTGTGTCAAGCGAAGATGTCACAAGGATGCCCAGTCTTGGATTGGCCATTAGAGCATAAATGAGGATATCTATCTTGAAGAATAAGGATAACATGAAAAATACTATTACTTCCAAATTTAAGGATAAGTTGTGGGATGATAAGGAGCTAGAGGGAAAAAGTAAGCTTAGGTATTATAAGGAAATGATCAACCCCACTCTTGCTAACCAGAGTTATCTTTTCGTCTTGACTAGTGCTAAGAAGAAAAATGACATTGTGAATATAATAACTAATTCCCATGAGCTCCGAATGAGATTGGGCATTGGTCTATTTCTAAAACACCTAGGGATGAAAGTATCTATCACACTAAGAGGGTCATTTCCAAAACATTTGCCACACTACCAACCTAAATTGGTTATGTCCCGTGAATATTTATTTCTCTTCTTTTTTATCATAGAAATAAAATATTCAAAAGTCTCAAGTTTAATAAAGTGCATTGGTCTTACTGGACCCTCATTATCATTATCATTATCATCATCATCATCATATTAATTTTTATTTTTGTTTTGCAAATAATCTTATTGGTTAGTATACATGTCAACTTAACATCATCAATGTATTTCACTCTAAATTATTCTGAAAACATAATATATATATATATATATAGAGAGAGAGAGAGAGAGAGAGGAATCCCAAAAGATGCATACCAGTGGTCTAATAACCCACGAAATGGCTCTTATAGCAATCAACTTGAAATGTGCATTAAACCCAATAGAGTTCTTCAAGAATAATAAAGAATTAAAATGCATGGAAGTTAAACACTATTTTCGTGTTCAACTTGAAGTTGACAAATGTCGCTCTTAAAATAGAATTAAATCATTATTTAAAGAGAAAAAATAAGTTCCTAAAAAAGAATATGCTATGCATGTTTAATTAGTTGTCCATAACAAGTAATTTAAATTAACTATTTGAAGATCTATTTTAAAAATACAATTTAAACAATGAAAAATTACACATTAATTTTTTACACTATAAATTAATTTGCATTTAAAGAAATTTTATCCTTCTCAACTAATATTAAATCTGTGTTTAAAACAGATCTATAACAGTACTCGAAAGTTGAAATCATGACACAAAACTCCACACACAACCTATTCCCAGGTTGAACGGATGAGTCAATAACCCCACTTGTTCGGCCGTTATACAAGTTTGCGCAAGGCTCGACCCTCTGCTCGGTAGTCCGATGCTTCGGCCTGAGCAAATCAAAACATCCATCCAAACCCTAATTCATTAGGTTGGCAAAGGATAAAATGCTTATTTCATTTTCAATACAATAAATGAAACAGACCAATAAGAAACAGCTGTCCCTCATTCTTGATGTAGTTTGAAAATGAAATACTTGTTTAATTTTTCAAACATATGAAAGAAACAGATCAACAAGCATTGTTTTTAGCAAAAGTAATAAGTATCAAACTTATTACTTTTCTTGAATTCCTCAAAACGTGTAGGTGGTAAGCATGAAGACACGAAGAAGTGGAGGACCTGGACCTTGTAATTTGAAAATAACAAGCCCTGAGCTGTCCGGACTCCAAAGTACTGGTTCATACAGGTGATCACCCATCGCAACGTATAACCATCCTCGGCATTTCAATTAATCGCTTATGAAAGCTGCACTAATTATCAGTCAGCATTTGACATTTTCTTGACTTTACTGAGAGAATGGGATACCTACACGGCATTCAAACCGTCCCGCTTTTTGCAAACAAATTCGGCCCTTATTCCGTACCGGATAAAACTACAATTTTAACACGTACCGGAGGGAGACTCTCATCATGAGTGGGTAGGTGTCTCAATGAAAAACATGTGCTTTTCTTTAATCGACGTCAATGAAAACATGTGTATTTTCACATGCGTTTCTTCTTTTTGATCTGTGCCTGAATTCTTGTTCATGACATTATTTTGGGAAGTAAATATTGTTATATACTCTTGTCACAAATTATTAGTGAAACCAGAAGTGCTCTACTCACGATGAAGGTTGCTGAACCATGATTAGAAGTAATCAAATTCATTCGAAGCTTTGGTATTTGGAACCTTGCGTTAACATGGGCTTTTGGAGTGTTGGTTGAGTCCATATCAATGACATATTTGATTTCATAATCCATATTTGTATTTAATTTAACTTAGTATGTGTGAGAGTAATAGTTACATTGTGTTCGTAGAAATGTTGGTTCAATATATTAATCATTATGCTGGTAATAACTTTATTATGAGTTTAAATTTGTTTTCATGGGTATTTAGTGGATTAGAAAAAATCGTTTAGTACCACTGAAATTATACTTAATTAAAAATTATATTATTTTTAAAAAATAGTTATAATATTACTTAAAAATAATAATTTTAAACAATTAAATATATATAAATTTAAAATATTTATTATCTATACTAAAAAAAATAATACTAACTAAATCGTCATGTATGTAAAATTTTAATTAAAATATTTATAATAATATATAATACAATATATATTTGCAGCGAGAGAAGAGAGTCATGAATGACATTCTAGTGGAGATGATGGTGAAAATCCACCCCCTCATGTTAATTTGAAAAGGTTTCATGTTGTTGTTACTTCATTAAAGAGTAGCAAAATTTCTAGTAAAAAGGGACCCAACAATCAAATGTGCCCACTCATATGGAAGTATCTAGTGCCATAGTTTTGGACTCGGTAGCATTACATTTGGGGAAAATTCAAAATATGGTGGAGGAATTGGCTATAGAGGAACAAAATATATTCTAGGAGAAATCATGACAATACATAAAACCCACAATAAGAGAATAAAAGAATAACAAAGAAATAGAAGTCTAAGTTAGATGTATCAACAGTGGGATGTTTCGGGCTTCTAAAATTGCATATGACCGCAAGGGATGCCCTTTCTCTCACCGTTACAAAGCATGATATTGAAAACATATTATTTAAAAGGAAAGTCAATGAGCTTAAAGAATCCCTCAGTCCTATGCCTGTATTCATGCCTCCTCCAGCTATTTTAGCTCCATAACTAACACCATCCATCACACCCAAAAGACCCAACATAACCAGAAAGGAAACTAAACTACTAAATGGAATTAGAACTTATGTCATAGAGAACATGAATAAGTGACTAAGCACCACTGAAGAAGCATGCGGTATATTCTTGTACTTAATCTCCCTCAAATGATTTCTCCATTCATGACTATTTGCAAAAAAAAAATACAATCCAAATCATATTTCACTGAAAATATTTAATGAAATTCATTACCAAAATCACTACCCTTAATGATTTTCAAAAAAAACAACAAGGGCTTCCAACCAACAAGTGAATAAAGAATATCAAATTAGATTGAATTATCCAAAATCACTACCCTTAATGATTTTCAAAAAAAACAACAAGGGCTTCCAACCAACAAGTGAATAAAGAATATCAAATTAGATGGTGTGCAAATATCCAAATTTTAAAAGACATTATTGATTAGTGTACAACAATCAATGAGTGTAAGAGTAAAAATTTCTTTAAAGCATTCAAGGTTGTCTAAGATATTGAAGGCCCATGAATGCTTAG
Organism: Pinus taeda; assembly: GCA_000404065.3. Lineage (NCBI taxonomy): Eukaryota > Viridiplantae > Streptophyta > Pinopsida > Pinales > Pinaceae > Pinus > Pinus taeda. Next base: position 5,323 of record APFE030296639.1, read on the forward strand.
ACTCCCTGTTAATTTTAAAGGACCAACTAGAGGAGGATTTGAAAATTAGTAAGACATCATGGGGTAATAAGTTCAACAACCTAATGGAATTCGTAAAGAAGGAGATTAAGAAATGGTTAGTTACATTCATCAATGACAATGAGACCAACTATCAACCACTGAAAAATTATGCTTAGATTGAAAATAAATTAAAGATGAAAATTTGCAATAAGAGTAAATCAAGATATGACTATCCTACCTATGGAGTATTTTGAGGAATGGCTTAAAGATCATAAAATGATTTTGTTAATCCTAAATAACTAGAAATGTAGTTACATTAATAGACATACAAGGCCAACATATATACTTTGACATCTCGTGTTTCCAAAGAGAGGATTCATTCTACCCATCCTTCTAAATACTTATAAATATGATCCCTAAACGTGTGCATTTATTTTCTTCTAGGTTACTATATTATTTAATGGTTTATGGGAGCCCCATCCTAGTCCCTTGGGAATGAAAGTATTCAAGTTTTGTTTAAGTATCAGGAATTTTTGTTGAGTTATTTAGGGACCTACTTTATTTGAACTTAAATTTCAAGTCACTAATATTATTTTTGACTCTCATAAAGAGATATTTGCATAAGTTCATAGTTGTTAAGCTTGTATTTCATGAATATTCTCCTATGATTATTTATGATATTAAATGAATGAAATCATTTTAGATCTCTCTGAAATACGTTTGTTACTTTTGATCTATGTGTATTTTCTTCAAATATGCCTTCCTCATGATTAGGAATGGATGTATATAATGGAATGAATAATTGGTAATATTTCCATTTAAATAATGTTTTCATTATTTAGCTTTTTATTTTTAATCCCTTGCTCCATTCTCAGGTCAATGTGTTGAATGATTTTATTCATTTTTTTATTTAATAAGAGAATCTTATTGCAAAAAGAAGATTACCACCTCTATAAAAACATAGGAGATTTAAGTAAGTCCTTAAGAAGTTGAATTCAATCCTTAATAGGAAAAATGTAAATAGGATTGAAAGTATCAAAGCCAAATTTTTGTTCGAGTATATTTTGCTTCAATATCCTCGTTATTTGGATCATACTGCTTTGTATGGTTTTATGACCTTTTAGTGACTTGTTTTCAGGTAGAATTTCAATTGGTTTTGAGCATTCATTTGATCTTATATAGATTTGAGTTATACACCTTTGACTCACTAGTTTTAATAGAAATATGCAACGTTCTTCCTTATCAACATCCACAACCATGATTACAACCAAGTTTTTTTCTATCTCACCTCATAGCATTGGAGGCCATTTTTTTGTTGTTGTGATGAATAATAAGGATTCTAGTTACTAGAAATATGCACTACAAATAACACACACCCTTTCCTAGGACTATGCTTCACCTGCATAGATGTCCCCATTTTAACTAATGTTGTTGTATTCTTACCCTGCAGGATGATTTGTTCTCCATTCTCATCCAAGCACTCAATTTCTTTGTCGTAAAAATCCACTTTGGTCCTATGAAGATACAACCAGTCCATACCCAAAGCATGTTATATGAACCCAATGAAAATACATTCAAATGCGTAGGCGTAAACATACCATTCAACTCAAATGCACAATCTCTTACCCAGTAATGAACTCTCTTATTTATACCTATAGCCAACTGCACTAACCAATACTCTGCATGCACCTATTTATTCAAACCACACTTATCCACCAGGTCAGGATTAACATAACTATAATTAGATCCATGGTCAATCAAAATAGAAATAACTTGATTACAAATCTTACCATCCATCTTGATAATAGACGCCTAGTGATCTACCTGCCTGTTATCCAACACTACATAAATCTGAGGAACACTTTGTCCAACATCCACCACTTTTTGTGCTTCTTGAGAATTGTAGATCTGTGGTGTACCACCTTGATGTTGTGGACAATATCTCCTATGATGATCTTTCCCAAAATTCCAACATTGTAAAGGATTTCATCTTGCACCCTTTTTCTGCTCCTCAAACTTAAATCCCTACCCTTTTTCAGATGCATTAAACTTCTTGTGTGGTGTTTCATTCTCTTTGTTACCTGTGTCCTGAGGCCTTGTTTGTTTTTTTATCCCATTTCCCTTTATATTCTTATCATTACCTTTCCATTCCTGCTTATTCTCATACCTGCGCTTTGATTTCTCATAACAATTCTTTAGCTTCTGGATGGCCTCCTCCAATGATCTATTCTCAATGAACTCAAACCTTTCGTCGAATGTTAATGGCAACCCACTAATGAATATTTGAATCTTGGCCTTCTCCTCCTTGAGATAACACACATATTTTTTACACAGTATTTTATCATGTCTCATGTTCACTTTTGTGCCATATCCTGGATACCAAAACATTGACTACTGTGCAGAAAATCCATCATGATATACATACCAAAACATCCCTGAAGAATCAAAGGAAAGCTACCCTGAAATCATTCTGGAGAAAGTTTCCATAAAACCTAATTGTTGGCTTCAGCGCATTTTTCTCCACTGCATGCCTGTGCTGACAGCGGGTTGCTCAGTCAGACACTCACATTGCTAGCATGGGTTTTCATAGGAAAACTCACATTGGCCTCCTTCTAGAAAATCTTCCCAAACTAGAGGAGAAGCTTTGTCCACTAGAACCTTTGTGAGCAATGAGTTGGATATTGGTTATTGTTGATATGGTTGAGCTCTCTCATTTGGGCCTCTTGATATTATCATCATGATATTTCCCCTTGAGATGTGGACCTTCCTCCCTATTTTTTGGATCCTTAACTACCTCTCCCTTCCTATAAATTCACCCCCTTCCATTCCCAAATGGTTGTTCATTGATTGCTTCATCCCTATGCTCAGATTATGCTTACATGCTTCCCATTTCTAGCTTGGAGAAGGAGTGCTTGAAGATTCTTTGCTTGGACTTGGACATCCACCCAAAGGAAGGCCTCAACATCAAGGCATAGGTTGTATGCTTCCCTTTTTCAGTTTCTTAATATATACATTTGACGTTCACTTTCCATAATTATGTAAATATTTATGCAATTAGCTTAATGTTCCTTGATATGTTAAGTAGTTAATTCTTGATATATGTTATATATGCTCTTGTGTCTTGTATAGTACTTGATCTTCCTTGCAGTTTTCTAGACATGAAGAACGACTTAGGAGCGAGGCTTGGAGCAAAATATTCGAAGCCATCCCTGAAGAATGAATGATTAGCATCAGAACGAGGTAGGTTCCTCTTTCTTATCACATTTATCAAGCATAATATAGGAAAGTGAGTATTAGATTGTTTGGTTTTTTGCTAGACCCACACAGGGCTAGAGGGATCACCTTTATCCGCATAGGGGATATTCCTTCACAACAAAATGGTGACTCCGTTGGGGAAACTATAACATGTTCATCCTTGTTTCTCAACTGATCTTTTGATCAGTTTGATTGAACATCATGTTCTTAGTTAGTTTGGGTTGATTTAGGTTTGTACAATCCTTTGTTACTGTCTTGGCGTGCTCAGTTTAGCCAAGTTCATGAAATTATTTTTATTTTTGGGTTGTTTCCTTGACCAACACATTTTTTGATTTCACAGTCGCGTTGCTGACACACTTTTTCTTAAAATAATCGCGCTTATCCCCTGTTCAACACCTATTTGGCCTTGAAAGTTGTGTTGATCCCTGATATTGCTAACATTTAGGGTTTCTCTATCAAACCCGAATCTGTTTGAGCCCCTAATATCTTGTTTTTTCCTGCATGACTACTTTTAGTTGATGTTTTGGTTGATTACCTTGTTTTATTAGCAAATCTTTGCTTCTTTGAAATTTCAAGTATATGAGTGCAATTTGATTGATTTTAGGGTTTGTAGGTCGATTGGTTTCCTCGTGTCACTTGTAAGTGTCTTTGAGTCTCTAGTTTGCTGGTGATGGTGCTGTTCATTTGGTAAAATCGCTTGAAACATTACTTGCACCGATTTCGGTTTGTCTTATGCAAAGTTGTTTTTCATCTGTAATAGATCATCTAGCATTTGAAATCCATTTTTGTCACTTATCAAACACACGTTACATTGTTTGGTTTGAAAATTGGAATGAAAATATTTAATTGTCTATATGAAAGAGAAAGTGAAAGACATTTCGTTGAAGTGGTTTGAATTTGTTGTTATTTTGATTGATGTCTTGTTGCGTTTAGGAGCATTTTGGAATAAAATATTCATTTTTGCTTTAGTTGTAGCTTAGTTGCATATAGATATCTGAAATTCAAAGAAAATCATATAAGTAAAAGTGCATTTTAGTGAAATGAATATCATTTTTCCTTTCAATAGATTGCATTTTCATTAGTGAAAGTGAAGTTTAGTTTTGCTCTTGCATTTTTCATTTGGAAAAGTTAGAGGAGGCATATTTTTTTATGCATTCTCTTGTTTGATGCATTAATTGCTTGTACTCTCTTCCCTCGTTAGCATAGAATTCATTGAAATGAAAGGTTTCCTTTTTCTCACATAGTTGCATACTAGGATTCAGGTGACATCATTTGAGCCCAAAATTGAAACCTAATTCACGAAAAACATTAAAATTTACTGAATTAATCTAAGGAGCATTTTGAACTTAACATAAACAATTAGAGGTCTAGGTTAGAGACGTTTTCCGGAGTTTATAAACCTAGAAGTTGTCGTTAATTGCCTGCGTTATATATTGGGGGAGAAATCTCGTTCTACTACGGAAGTATATCAGAGATTCTCGAGTACTCTAGAGTATATCAAAGGCACTCTAGTATGGTAAGTATATCAAAATGCTCTCACCAAATGGTTATGCATTAGATAGCACTAACATGGAATTGTGCTCCCCATACCATCGTGTAGATATTGGGAGGCCCCATTATGTTGTTATCCTTTAGCCATAGGTAACTGAGTTAGCCACCTTATATACATGATACACCGAACACATCATTTGAGGATATTGGTCTCTGCACATTAAGTCCTTGGTTTTGGCTAAGGTGTATATTGCGGTTCACGGATACTTTGTAAACCATCTTGCCTAGCTTACCCCTCTTTTATTTTGTTTTGTTAATTTCTAAATTCAATTAATTAACTGCAGAAAAACATCATTCTTGTGGAAATACTCCTTAGTAGATCTTAGGTTGATACTGTTGGCAACATTTCCTGAGTCTACCAGTCAAGGAAACCCATCTGATAGGAATCCTAGTCCTTTTCCTTCTATTGGAAATGTTGGTGCTCCCCATATGGCAACATTGTCCCTTCTTGGATTAACCATTGGTCTGCCAGTTTAGTTATTTTCGACCTCGGTGATTCCGAGTTTCCAAAGTTCTTTTCAACCGAGTTCTCCTCCACCCGAACAATATGAAAATCATGTTGATCTAAAAGTTGACCCCTCGCCTTCTTTGCCTGTTTCTTCACCCCACTATTCCTCTTTGCCTAGTGAAAGTATGGATTCTAGTAATGAAGAAGCTAAGAAGAAGAAGAAAAGGATGAAGAAGAAGAAGCAAAATACATTAGGGAGAAACCAAGCATCCATTGCTATGGATGCAACTGATGTAGAAAAATCTTCCAACCAGCCACAAAAAGTCAATTTCTTTGCATGATATGTAAGGGTGAGCACCTTCTTCAAAATTTTCCTGGTATTCCCAAGATCTTAGAAGTGTGGTCCACTGGTTCACATCGACCTTTGTCATCATCCTTTACAGATAATGATGGCGATAAAACTTCAACTAGTAATAATAAGGCCCATGGGAAAAAGGGAAAAGTCAAATTTCCCTGTAATTTGTGTGAAGGTAATCATCACATTCACCTTTGTACTCTTATGGATGAAGCTTCCAAAGAGTTGGAGAACCTTATAGCTTCCCAGCCTCGTCTTCCAGTTGGTTATCAAAAGGTTTTCCCTTGATCCTTCACTAGGTGATCAAGTGATTGATCAAGGTCCATCTTTGGTCAACCCCGCTCTTTTTGAAAGTGAGCCTCGTGACTCCATTCTCGACCAACCATTGGTTGATCAAATGATAGGCTTGGCTCCACCTTCAGTTAAAAGTACCTTACTAGTATAGAGTGAACCTCATACCACTCAGGTTCTTCTGGTGTCCTTAGTTTCAAATGAACTGGAGGGAAATCCTCCCGTTCCTGAGGTGCATGAGAGTAGTTGTTGTAGGTTTTAACCACGTACAGAAATTACCTACATACGAATTCTAAAAACAGAAAATAAAAAATGGAAATAGCACAACACATAAAACAAATATACGCAGAGATTTTCCCATGGATCCCAAAACCGGGCCTACAAGATTGATTTTTCATTATGTTCCTTTCAATGTTACAATACATATATATAGATGCCGAAGCATCCATAAGACCTAATCCATTAACCCTATATTAGAACATAACCGTAGTTGCCTTGACCGTATCTAAAAAATACCATGGACTAAAAACCATCGTGACTAAAACCATGTGTGAAATCCATGCACAAAACCATAGGTAGGTCGGCCCACCTAATATAGGGTCCAAAAAAGAATTTCCCCGAGGTGCTGCCTCGAACCTTGTAGAGGGGGACTACCAACCGTCTCAAACCCCTCCACAAGGGGGGATGCCACCCCCCCAGTTTAACTACTAAGGCTAGTCGTGGAAAGAATATAACACAACCCAACAGTTCTCATGTTCCCATAGAGAAAGAGGGCATCTCTCACGTTCCAATGACACCCCTCCGAGTAGTTTAGTCACTACTTTTGATTAGAGTCAACTGGCAGGATATCATCTTCCATATTATGTGCCTTTCGAGATTACAGTACGGGCTTACCATATGGTCGTACCTAACACAATAATAGACAAGAGTGCATCTGTTCTTATTCTATCCTCAACTACTTGGAAAGCTTCAGGTTCTCCTTAGCTTGTCCTCGTCACCCAAAATTTGTTAGCTTTTAATGGAGGAACCATTCAATTGTTAGGGATCCTTCCTAAGTTACCTATTTCTTTGGGAGGAAAGACTATCTATATGGATGTGATGGTTTTCCAAGGCCCGTTGTATTTTAATCTACTCCTTAGTCGTGACTATGTTTACGTCATGGGAGCTCTTGTCTCTTCCCTCTTTCGAGTGATGTGTTTCCCGTATGAAGGAAGCATTATGATCATTGATCAAATTACATTCATTAGTCCTAAATCAACTCCCAAACCATATACCCTAAATGATTATTATATGCAAGCGGTATCACACCTGCCACAGGTTAATTACGTGGCCACTTGTTCCATGCCCACATCTACTAATGATCTAGTAGGAGATGTAGTACATCATGTAGTGGGGGAATTGTAGCCCTATCTTTCATTTGAATCCCTAGACATGTATCCCTTCCAGAGTGTTGTTCTCTCATCTAATGATATCCTCTTGGAAGCCACGACCTCTTTCAATCTGTGATCAAGGGTTTGGAGCAGAGTTCCTTTCCTCGTGTCAAGCTCGTTTAAAAATTAAACAAGGTGTCATGAGGATAGTTCTTTTACTATGTTAACCTCGTTAAAAAATGAAATAGGTCTCCATGAGAATAGTTCTTTTACTATTTCAACCTTGTTAAAAAATGAATTTGGTCTCCATGAGGTTATTATTTTATTATGTCAACCTTGTTAAAAAATGAAATAGGTATCCATGAGCAGAGTTCTTTTCCCATGTCAAGCTCGGTAAAAAATAAAACCAGGTGTCATGAGCATGGTTCTTTTCCCATGTCAAGCTCATTAAAAAATAAACAAATCCCCTTCCAATTCAAGTCTTTGATTAGATCTCGTAAAATCCAAGTTGAGTCTTTCAATTAATCTCATAAGTAAACCTTCATTCCATCCACCTATGAGTAACTAGTAGTCTACTCAGGTGAATGAAATGAAGCTTGGGGGAGCATGTACCTTGAATTGATTCATTATACTGGGGCATGCAAACTCATCTCAAGCATATTTTATCTTTGTTTCAAGATTGTGTAAAAATGAAGCCAAATCTCAAGCATAGTTTGTCTCCATTTCAAGCTTGTGTAAAAATGAAACCAAATCCAAGCATAGTTTTTCTCATGTTTCAAACTTGTTAAAAATGAAACCATATTCAAGTATACTCAAGCATAGCTTCCCATGTTTTAAGATTGTGTCAAAATGAAACCATTTCCCTTCTTACCTCTTATCATTTCCGTTTTATTAGCCTATTTTTGCTAAATGAACCTTGGTTTTCTCTTTTCCATCATCACCATCTCTTTGGCCAATCATACACTTTCACTTGGTTGTTTTACCCTTTCCTGAAGAACATCTCTGATGAGTGGTATTGTTAGCCAACCTATTGACCCTTACATGTTTTGAGCAGTTCCATCATGACCGCAACTAGTTTCTATCCTTTTATACCACTCATTCTTCCAGGTGGAGTCATCTTTAAGCTCTTTTCTGACTCTCAAAAAATGAAATGATTGACAAGTAACTGTCATTTCAAACTCGTAAAAGTAAATGAAATGAAATCTTCTCAATATGATTTTAACCCAGGTTCAAGACATGATTTATGAAAAGGGACCTTTGGATTTTTCTTTTCTGCTTGTTTCTCAAACTCTCTAAACATGAAAAAGATGTCAAGTTTCACCTTCGTCGGACTCATAAAACTTAAACGACGTAGGACTTGTCACCATGATGATAACGAGATCCTTCTTCCTAGGGCTCATAAAAATTACTAGGATGGATTCGTCTAAAGGGTAAAATTATATGGCAAGCATATTCTATCCCCTTCAAGCTTGTGATAAAAAATATATTGAGTACGCGGTAGAAATGGTAGGGGAAAAAGTGAAAGTGTCCATCTTTCGTATTTTGTAAAAGGCATCATGTCGCTCTTGAACATGACACTCATCTGTTATTCATGTTGGGTTTGGGATATCCTTTCTCCATCACTTGCCTTCCTGGTTTTGGGAAATCTATTTTACCTCTCATCTAATCATACCATTCTATCGTCATGAATTTTGATCCTATGTTGAGTCCAATGTTGCCAAAATCCCAAGTCGCATCACCGATATGTTCAAGAGAAGTCATATCTATAGTTCTTTACCACCTGTACACTATCTTACTTTCAGCGATAGTGCTAAATCTTACTTTTTTACTCTATTACATCTTTTGTTTCATGTCGATGATGTGGGATTCATTATGGCCCTCCTTTGATAGATCACTTCCTATCGACTTCAACTCATTATTCGGGAAGATGACCTAGAAACTCCCTTCCAGTACCTTAGAGCTTGCATGCCTCAATGGCAATTTCTTTGCATTCGAAGACAGGTTTACATCATTGACCTTCAAGAGAATGAATGTGATGTAGGTAAATCCTAAGTGCGGACACAAACAATTCCTCTAGCCCAAGAGAGCGGGTCTAGTCACAAACAGACAATCTATGGAAGATTTCATTAACCTAGAATCAATTAAGAGGGCCTACCTATTAGAATGTTATTCTTCTTTGTGATGATCCTGCTTCCTCGCTCCAGCTATCTTTCATTTCCTTCCTTCAAACACTTGAAATAAGCAAACAACAAGCATAATAACATACAATATTGTATTCAGCCTACTTAACAAGTCAAGGAACATTAAGTCATAAATATGTGAGATGACATTTCATGTAGGAAATCAATTGATAGTTGCATCTATATTAGTTCAATAATATGTTACAATCGATGTCTTGGTGTTCTTATTCTCCTCTAACATATCTAGCTTCCCACACACTTCTACTAACATCTTATGGATAGCATCAACAATGGTAGTCTCAAGGCTCTTCCCTTTAGTCTTCACACCAAACCAAACTCACAATTCTCCCTTAAACACAAACTAGAAAGCTACAAACTATGGGTAGCTTGCTAACTACTCCAAAATCAACACTTTAGCCAGAACTTAATTAAGGCTAAAATCTAGCTTGTGCTTGGGAAAAAGAGAGGTTTATAAAGCTTGGATGGATGGGATATGGTTCCTCTCATCATGGGAGAAGATATTATCTCTTGGATTAGTTCCATCCTAATAGGGGAGAGGAGCCCAAAATGACCTTCTCGGCTCCATCTGACCTAACCATTTATGAGACTTCCATTACGAAGCTTCTAGAGCTAGAAGCTTCGGCTCCATTTTTAAAAAACATTCCAAAAGAGGATCGATGCGGCTGAGAAAAGGCTTAGTTGATCTGATCAATGCTAGGCATAGCTGTAATCCCTTCATATAGGTGTGAGGAGGACACGGGTCATTAGCGTCGGTCTTGTAAATTGGGATAAATAGAAGATTTTTGGGAAATAATGCAAAAGAGAATTGTTTTGCTCATGAAGAAGGACATAATGGGAGTTTCTTCATGAGAGGAAAGCATGTGGGGTTCACTATAGAGGTCCTCCAATATCGTGGATGGGGAGTATAGGGATAGTCACAAAATGTTGTGTAATAGATGCACCTTAAAGTGTTAAGGTCGAATGAGAGTGATGGGTGAAATGCTTTATAAGTGGAAGCGAGGAACCGGAGTCCATCATCAGAAAACCTGGAAGTAAGAATAGATACATATACATCACTGAAAAATCTGAATAATAATACATGAATCGTGGTATGGATGCAGCCATCCAAAGAATGATGATGTAAATGGATCCAAGGCATGGGCATATCCATCCAACAAAAAGGATCATAATGAAACCAAGGTATCATTGCAGCCACCCAATAATGAGAAGGATCACATATAACAACTCATGGTATGGTCTCAACCATCCATCTGAAAGAGACATGTATATCATCATGACCATGCCACATCGCTTTGCAACCTGGACTTGTGTAATCTTAGCCCAGGTTCTTGTGCTCCAAAAGACCCAATGAAGGTACAAATCCTAACATGTGAATGAATGTGTTGAAGTCGAGCATGCTAGGAAGTCGCTTGATTACCGCTCAATGATGTGAACTGTTAACAAGCCATAGAGAGACCACCAATAATGATAATGGCTCTCAAGGTACTGGCAACATAGTTTACGGAATGTAAATAAAGGAACTGATGTCGAACACCCGTGAAATCACCGAATCAAAATCCAATGATGTGAACTTATCGTCAAGTGCGAAGAACTTGCCATTAGGGCATGCAAGCTTTAAGGTACTGGAAGGGAGTCTCTCGGCCAGCTCCCTGGATAATGAGCTAAAGTCAACAGGAAGTGACCGTATTGAAAGAGGGCCATGATGTATCCCACATCATCGACACGAGACAAAGGGATGCGAATGATTTCAGATGATACAGAGAATCAGGAGTAAGTGTAACTGCAGAAGGATTGACTCTTGAACATATCGGTGACATGATTCCAGAGTTTGGAAGTTGGATCCATAGGATCGGTGGTCATGATGATGTGGTAGAGATAAAATGGAAGCCAAAAATGAGTGGCTCAACCCAAGAAGGTCAAATGAAAACAAGGATATCCCAATTGGACACGAAGCAAAAAGTGTCATGTTCAAGAGTGATCTACCGACACGACTAATCCAGGTGGATGTTGGTGGCTATTGGTGGCCATTATGGCGGCCTACAAGAAGAATATCACAGCATAAGCCACTGCTAAACTCTTCTTTGAACGAGTGTGGGTGCACTTTTGTATCCCACAGTCTATCATCTCAGATCGGGACAGTCGGTTCCTCAGTACATTTTGGTCCAGTCTCTGGTCAATGCTGGACACCAAACTCACTAAGTGCACAGCCTTCCATCCTCAAACTGATGGCCAGACAGAGGTTGTCAATAGGATGATTGTGCACATTCTGCGCATGTATAACTCAAAGCATCCACGCACATGGGAAGAGAGCCTCCCCTATGTTCAACACAGCTACAACCGAGCTCTTCACAGCTCGACTGGCCACAACCCTTTTCAGGTGGGCTTGGGATTCCAACCACTATGCCCCATTGATGTGGCCATGCCATTTGCAGCTACTCACATAGATTCAGCTCATGTCCAGTCCGAAACAAATAAGGAAACTAGCTTCATTGAGCACATCCAACATATTCGCCAACAGGTCCATGACATTATGGAGAAATCAAATGCCAAGTACAAGCAGCGACACGATCAACATTGGGTGCCACACAAGTTTCAGGTGGGTGACAAAGTCTGGTTGCATTTGCAAAAGGAACGCCTTACTGGAGCCTATCGGAAGCTGAGACCACTACGATATGGTCCTTACACCATTACTAAGGCTGTGGAAGACAATGCATTTGAGCTCAGCATTCCCCCATTTCTTGGCCTGCATCCAGTATTCAATGTGGACCGCCTTCGGCCATACTTTCCACCATTGCTAGACACATCCGACATTGCAGAACAACTCACACCCATAGAATTAAATCCAGATTGCATGAAACAAGCTGCAACTGATCGGATCATGGACACAAAAATCAAGAACACTCGCCAACAGAATATCAAACTGTATCGAGTTGTCAAAGCAGGCCAATTCCTTCACCAGGGCAAGTGGCTCACCAGGGACCAAGTTTAGCAAACGTTTCCTCATCTCATGGAGGAACTCAACGTAATGGGGACCATTGCTTCCTAACGGGGGAGGAATGATCCAGGTGGATGTTGGTGGCCACCCACCTATCCCATTTGGACCCCCGCAATTGTCTCTTTCAGCTTTTTCAGTTTTCTAAATTGTAACACAATTTACTATTTTTAGCAGTTTTTTGGGTCCTGAACTTCCAGAGCCGTTTTGAGGCCCTAAACGACGTTTTTTGGGAAATCTGGGGGCAACATGGGTCCATGG